>JAJHUR010089117.1:0-11745 GCA_027495735.1 Lutjanus campechanus | reverse complement strand
AAAAAGCCAAGAGAATGCTTGAAGACTTCAGGAAGAATTTATCAGGAAGTACAGTTCTATAAGCAGTGGGCTATACAGTGATACACAAACTACTGTATTGTAACAGTTCCTAACTGAGTTGCAACATGGATCAATAAAGTTGCAGGGAAATGATTCCATTGTGCGAGTCTAGAATTACTTTAAATTGTACAAAAAAGTCAGTGAAGCAACATTTGGAACAGAAAAGAGAAACCTCATTTACTTTAATAAATGTAATGTACTTTACTGACCAGCCCTCCTCAGTGTCATACAGTTGTGCAGTTGTGTACAGGATCTTACATTATCCTCTGCTGAAGATTTTCCAATCTACTGTCAAAGTGTGATGTGAATATCTCTGCAGTGATGGATTCTGAAGGCTTAATTTCTGTATGCCTGCACTCTCCTGAACACTGCTCATTTAAGTCAATCTAGTCAATTGCTTTTTTATGTCAGAACCCCAGGGGGACCTTCTTACGACAATCATTATCCTAAATAGAAATTCTATGACTCATTTTCTCTCTCTCCTTTTTGTCCTGAACAGCATCGCTGGATTCTCTTTTTTTTTCCCTCCCTTCCTTTCTTTTCTCTTAACGATGGTCAGCGGTGCATTCATGTGCTCTGTTCAACCCAAATGAAATGTGACGAGTAATTCTATTTATGTCTCAGAATGTAGTAATCTGAGCCTGTGATCTCGTGTCCAGCTGACACTCTACTGCTCCCTGTGGCAAACCTAGGAACCATGCAGTGGCTTTTTTACTACAGGACCAGCAGCACCATCAGCTTCTATATTTAACACTGGAGGTCACTTTTAGACATTAACAGATGGCCGTGCTTATTCTGCAGACTATGTTTAATTCACACTAGTTACTGCTTCTGCACAAACACAGTGATGGAAGGCTATAAGCAGACAGGCAAGGCTTCTGGTATAAACAGATCATATCACATTAATCTCTTAAATACACAGGATCACCATTCACATTCATCATCATGTAGCACCTCCACAAGTAGCTCATCTAAACCTGTGCATGAAAGCAGCTCAGTGAATTAAAGGGATAGTTCATATTATTTGATGTGGGGTTGTATACTTATTAATACTCAGTGTATTAGCTACAGTAGATGCTGGTCAGCATGCCCCCTAGTTTGGAGAAGCTGAGAGGGGCTCTGAACATGGGAGCTAAACAATGAACTTCTATGGACAGGGTCAGCAACTTAACAGATTTTAGTTATTTAAAAAAAGGTCCACCTAAAAAAACAAAAAACAAAAAATCAATATCAAGTGTACGCTATATTTAGACTGTTTCCACCACTTTAGCTTGCCATCAGAGAGTCTTTTCTGATGAGAAACCATTATATACAAGTGAAATATCACCATCTCCAAAGCCACCAAAGTCCATAAGAAAAATCAGTGATTTTGCCTTGCATAACATGGAAATTGATGGTCCACTACTACCTCAATCTTTCAGTTTGTTGGTGTTACAGCGTCACTTCTGTGAATCCAAAATAACCCTTTAAAACACCAACCTTACACAACAACCCAAACAAACTAACAGATCTAGGCAGTGGCAACTCCCTTGTTCTGCAAGGTTAAATTACTCATTTCACCTATGGAGTTTGGTTGATTTGGAGACAGCAATATTTGTATTATATAACAGTGGTTTTCTGTCAGAAAAGGGTGTCTGACAGCAAAGTAAAGTGGTGAAAATAGCTCACACTTAAACGGATAATGATTTTTTTAGTTGGACTAAAGTTGCACTAAGTTGGACATAGTTAACCTTTTAATTGACCTTCAAAATAGCTAATTTAGCTACATTTTGTTGCTGATCCTGTCTACAGCAGTACATTTCTTAGCTTCTATGATGGTGCCCCTCTCTGTTAGTCCAAACTGAGGTTGTGCATGCCGACTGCCATCTTCTGTAGTTAGTACACTGGCTATGGACAAGTACCTCAAACAACCCCACTCCGAATAATCAAAACTAATATCCAAAGAAGAGGAAGAATAAAGAGAAAAAGACATAAAAGCTACTCCTCAGTTTTTGGAATCAGGCCGAGCACACTGCACCAAAAGTTCAAATCCTCCAAACTCCAATAATCCAAACACTCGTGAATCTACATTTGCAAATTATTCTCAGTGTGCAGGAAGCATGAGGAGCTGATACCTGGCAGTAGGTATTTTGCTTTCAACAATAATCCAACCAATATGAATGTTGTCATTGTTGACAATAACCAGAAAATGCAATGTAGAGATGCCATAATGTATCAAAGATGTTTCTTTCATAAACAATGAGCTTTTGATAGTTAATCATCATAGTAACTTTCCCTGATACCTAATGGCACCTTGTTTTACTGTAAAGCAATTTCACAAACTTAAGATTAGAACCCACAATAGAGAAAAAAAACGAGAGAAAGAAAGCAGCTCACAGCAACGCCAACCCTTCATTGACAATTGTCACAGATAATAAGAACAACAGAACACAATAGCCACATACTGTCATGTAAAAGCCACCGTACTGTACTAATAGCACAAAAATGACAGGCTACCAACATAAACCACCAGGTCCTGCACAAAACATGGTGCAAACACTAAGAAAAAGTAACCTTTGCATTTTGGAACAGAAAACTTTGCAGTTTACTCAATCCAGGCATCATGGGAAATGTGAGCCATCGCTATAATATTTTAGTATGATGCCTTATTTTGATCTGTTCCCCCATCTGTAAAGTGATTTTGAACTTGAACAGGGAGACGTTATACAGTAGATTAACTGACAGAAAATAGAAATATCTACAAGAACTTTGTACCATGACTTTGCTGCAGTAAGTTTATGTGATATACTGCATAGTGTAGATATGTGTATTGTGAGCTGGATTTTTATAAATGTGTACACGCTGAGACGATGTGTGTGCTGTCTTTTTGTGAGTTGTATTTTTTTGTGATTGTGTATGCTGCAGAGATGTATTTTTACAACATGTTTCATGGTGAAACTGAAGATCAGTTTCGATATTTGGGACAATCAAGTTTTCACATTTGTATCGTACAAAAATGACAGTTAGGCTACCAGTGTATGCCACCATGGTCTGTACAGAACATGGTTCAGACTGTATGGAAAAGTAACACTTGCATTTTGTAACATAAAACAGCTAATTTAACAGATTACTCAGTCTAGGCATGATGGGAAATGTGGGCCCTCACAATAATACTTCAGTGCACAGCCTCGTTTTGATCTGCTCCCATTAGCCCTGTTAAAGTGACTGCTTTATTCTGTTAATACAAGCTCAACACTTTCTGCGTTTGTTTCAGATTAAAATTCATCTAGCATTTCAATGAACTGTGCAACGTTCAGCAAATCTGATTTAGCTGTTATGTTTTATAATTGAACATATGCATTTAATATATATTTTATATTCCTGTTTTGTTTTTGTTTTAAATTCAGTTTATAAATGTAGATGTTATGGCATTTCACTATGTGTTTTTATAAGTTTGGTTACTGGAGACACACTAAATTTCTCTTTTGTGTCTTAAACTGAAAAAGTTTAGGAGCCCCTGCTGTTAATGGTCAGATTTAGATTCATTCTGAGGTCAAGGATCTAAGGAAATTAACTGATGATGAACATTTATTTTTTTTAAAAGTGACTGGCAATGTCACGTTTTGATTTCACTCCAGTGCCAAGTAATACCGGGGCAGACTCTGCTAATGCGTTTCAAAAATGAACCTTTGAATTTTCTGCATAGTAATATCATGAAAGAAAGAAGCTTTTTGTGCAATTTTGAGCAATAAAATTCGGTAAAAAGCTGATGTTTTAGTCTGCAAATAATCATAATAATAGTAAATAATGAAGCTGCACAGCAAAAGCTATTTCCAACAAAGACACTGTGTGCTGCCTGCTTGGACACTGTCTGCCTCTCTGAAAGGCATCCATCAGTGAAATTTGTTTTGGTCACAGGGGCTTCTCTTTTATCCCTCCTCTTTTGTTGCAGCTCTGTATGTTCTGTTTCATGAGTAACACAGAGACCGTATGTTTAAACAAATTTGTTGTGTCGTAGTGGACAGCCTTCCCACAAATATCACAGCCAGGGACATTTTCGTTAACAGGCAAAAGGAAAATGACCAAATTATGACACATTTTGGCTGAGCAAGTCTGGCGGGCTGAGAGCTAGGTATTATATCCAGGTGATGGCTAATCTCTCCTTTGACAGTGAGGAAATTAAGCTGTAAATGGAAGAGGAATCCTTATTTTTGTGCTAAACAATGAGTAAAGCAACTATCAAAACTGATTAAAGGATACATAGTTAATGCACAGTTATCAATACGTCAATATCAATAACCCCCCCCCCCCATCCCAAACAAAAGGGAACAGATTTATTTTGGCAAAGAAATATAGTTTATAGATGAACAGAGAGATATGTGTTTATACGTCGCAGTAAAAAGCCATAATTATTTCCCCAGCGCTGTGTAACTCTCGCTCATGAGCCTCATTAACACTGAAACAAAAATGTGTGTGGGCCTAAAAAGTAATTACACACAACTTGTAAACTTAGTCCACAAAGTTGTTTCACCCATCTGAACAGCTGCATGAGGATCAGGGCTGTATTGCAGGATCAATGCACACACTGTAGCAGGCAGAAACAATGACTGGAGCCGTACTGATTTAAGGATTGATGTATAAATATGCTGCACCAAATAATCTGTGATTAAGCAGTGATTTAAAAAAAAATCAAATGATCATTATTTGAATTATTATAAAATATAATTCATCATAATATACAACCTCAAATTAAAAATCTTAGTGCCGTGCCTGCCTGTCAAAACTAGACCACCACCTGCCACAAAGCTGCTCTGCTCCTGAAATTTATTGTTAGCTCACAAAAATTGACAGGTTTGTGAAAAGGGAAAGGGCCTGACAAGCAGGCCAGCAGCCCAGCTGACAAAAGCTAAGCTGCCAAAAATCCAAAGAATTCCTGACCAAATAAAACTTGATAGTATGATGCAGCACACATACAATCCATACAGGTATGGATTTCCTGTTGCATACAAGGGTTATTTGGCACTGACAGCTTGGACTTTTTTTTTTTTGACTTTTGTCTTAAAAAAAAACAAAAAAATCACTTCACTGCGCCAAATCTGTAACACCTAAAATGACATTATTGTTAAAGTGAGCGACTAAGGCGTCCATGCATGGCTCTAATTATGCACGAGGATCTATGGAAATCTGGTCCTTATTATAGACCAAAATATATTTTCACTGTCAAGAGATGTAATCAAAAGCACATTTTGATTGGTGACTGAAAGCTCACTCCCTATAAAATGATCATTATAAAAAATGACAAAGCAGTTAAAGATTTCATAGCCTTTAATGGCCAGTTACTTGGACGATTGAGTAGGAGAGGGTAGCCAAATGTGAAAGTTGTAATGTTGAGCTAGCTGGATTGTTGTACTTGTGCTTCAGGCATTTTGCAAAATACTGTCCGACCCAGTTTTAAACTGCTTGCCATCAATCATAGAGCAATGCACATTTACAAGATTGAGTTAAAAAATTATGGATAAGGAGTTTTTATCTATTTTTTCACTGGGTTGATGTATGAATGTTTGCGTGTGGAGTGAATTATGGTGATCCTGAAGTGCAAAACACCATGGAAACATAGAAAACGCAGCAGCAATTCACAAAACGCAAATGCATTGGTGAGACCGAACTCAACTGGAACAGGTAGGTACATACTGAACAGTGATTCATCGTCCTTATTGGATGCACTGTCTGGCAGTAAGCAACAAATTAAAGTAGTTGTTTTTGCAGTGTTTTCACTGGGAAAAAGTCATCTAGCGTTGAATTTCTAAAGTCTAGCCAGTTTGAAGATACAAACGCGTACAAGATGAACATTTGGTACAATAGAGCAATATGTATTTCCTTCATTGTTGCAAAAAATATTAATATAAATAAAGCAATGGAAGTTTTTGCAGTGACTTTGGAGAGGGGTTTCTAGGGATTAGAATAGCAACAGTCTCTTATACACAGTAACAGTCCGCTATAAAGAAAAAAAGGCCTTAAAATACTGCAATTGACCAATCAGAATCAAGTATTTAACAAAGCCATGTAATTAAAATGGTTAACCAATGACATTATTTATACAGTAGTTTAAATTTGGCAATGTAAGTGAAGTCAATATAAAAGATTCTCTACAAAGAGATGATACGCAGAACAGGGAATGACTACTCTCAAATAAAAGACCATCATAGAGCCTGTACTACAGTATAAACTGCTGTGATACATAACTGTATCCAAATACTTGATACAGTATGAAAACCATTCTTGCACATATTCCAAACACTGGACTTTGACTATTTGAGTTCCTTTCAAGGGAACATAAACACCTATTTCATCCTAAACCTCTTCTGTTGAAGAATGCGGTCAACTGTCAAGATGCTGACTACTTGAATGCCTTGGTACATTCTCTGATCCTCAATAACTCTCCTTTGTATCTCATGCAAGTGAATGATATTGTTAGCCATGGCCATGTTGATGCTCTTCTGAAATTGTTATCTTCTACCTCCATTAAAGGGTCGTCTCTCAGTTCTGCAGAGAATAGTCTAAGAGTACTGACAGAACTGCAGTTAATCATACATTTTCAAAATAGGAGCATACAGTAACTCCAAATTATAGTGGCTGTATATGATGCATTTCAGACAGCATACGCTAAAATAGAGCAGATATAATAGACAGAATGGTCCATATATAAAGATAAATAAATATTATATTAATATTATTCAACAAAATGAAATAGTATCACATATTACTAAATTTGATTAAATAAATTAAGAATGTTAAATGGAAACATTAATTTAATAAATAGAAGATAGGATCAAAAGCTGGTCAGAAGATTATAGTCGACAGATGTAATCAATGTACATTTTGCATGGTTTTGCAAATCCTTGTTGAGTCAATGATAAAATGCCATTTCAGAGTTGGATCTGTTGTTTGATCTACCTTTGTTATTCAAATAAATGTTCAGCTGAAAGGAGCCGGATCACAAAAACCTTATGAGTTGCTGACATGTCCTGTTATTGATCCTGTTTATCCTCCTTATTTGTTCATACCAGGAGCATTGTTGTAACACTAGTGTAAATAAGGTAATTAACTCAAATTAAAAATGTATATACGAAGCAACTTTACGGCCACATTTGAAAGACATTTGACAGTTACTGTAAACATCCTGTACAAAGCATGAGACATGTGTGACAGGCAGCTCGGTCTGGGACACTGATGAACGCTGCAGCCATCGTGAGCCAAGTCAAGCTGTCGGGTAGCAGAATTTTCAGTTCAGCAGATAAATAATATTATCTATATAATAAGGATGTACAATATGGATTTTTTTTCAGCCGATACCGATAACTGATAAATACTGTACCTGCGTCTCATGGCCAATATTGATTGAAGATAACAATAATTTCACATTTTGGTATTTTAAAAAGAAGTTCATATAACTAGGCATCAGTTTATACTAGTACTAGAAAAACTAGCAAATATTAACCGATAAATATTGGCTTTAATAATGTCTGATTGGACAGATGATGTCAAAGCATTTTATTTGAATTCTTCAGCAAAATGTTCTATAAAAGTAAAAGTATGTTTGTTGAGTTTGTTGAGTGGTGAAAACTAACTGAACATTTGATGAGTCAGAGTTGTTTTTTGTTTGTTTTTTTGTTTGTTTTTATTTGTTGCGATAGTGATATCAGTCAGATTTGATCAGAGCTGTGGGGTATTAAATTTTACTTTTTAAATTAAAGTAAAAACTACAGGTTATATGAACTTGGTTATATGAAATCCATATCGTGCATCCCTATATACAGTATAACCTGTAGTTTACGGACAGCTGAGGGAAATAAGGGCCAAGATGTAGAGAGCAAAGATTAATGATTTGATATTCAAAAATTCTGACTGAACCAAATCGAACTGACATCACTATATGACAACTAAAACAAACAGCAGTTCTGACTCTTCAAATGTTTATTTTTTCTAGTAGCGTTAATCATAAAACTTCAGAAACATTCTTTAGCTTTAATAGAACATTTTCCCAAAAAATCGAATGAAATGCTTTGGTTAATATACACTGATACCAATATAGACATGCAATGGTTGTTTAATCTGTGTGTTAATCATCCAGCTTTTGGAGAAATTAACTTTTAGTTCAAACTAAACATATTTATGAGATCAAACTAAATATTTAGATTTCCACATTTCTCTTCTTCTTGTTTGACAGATTTTTTTATGGCACTCTTATGACTCCGTATATGAACACACTGAGCCAGAGATCCGGACAGAAAGAGTGAGAGAAGTTAACTCACACTTTAAGAAGATCCAACCCACAGAAAGTTTCAAAGTGAGAGTGTCACTGTAACCATAGAAACAGACTACAACTGACCTACCTCTGCTGCAGCGAGCCTGTCCTCCTGCTCATGTCCAGAAGGAAACCCTTGATCTGCTTAACTCTCGATAGATTATAGTCATCCAAGAATGAAAATTCAGTCATTATCTACTCACTCTCATGCTGACTGAGAGTTGGGTTTCTTTTTTTGGTCCACAAAACGCTTGTCACTTCCATTATTTGGGAGATTCTGGGATTTTCCTGTGAAACTCCAGCAGTGTTTTGTGGACAAAATCTAAACCCGACCTTCAATTGGCATGAGGGTGTCGAGATAATGACTGAATTTTCATTTTTGGGTGAACTATCCCTTTAAGGTTTGAGATTTTTCACGGGTCTGGGGTTCCCCTCTAGACATGACTATATAAATCGACCTTGGTCCGAAAAATGAAACCCACAATATCGATCAGCGAAAGTCTGCCATTGATGTGAAAGCTTGTACTGTCTTACCTTTTGGGGATCTGCGGCGACCTGACCTGCTTCAGCACTTCGTCCTCAGGCCTCGTGGTTGCTGGCAAGAGAAAAAACGAATCAAACACAGATATATTGTCACACACCGCTAAGCAAGCAAGCAAGGGCACGCACACACACACACACGATTCTGATTCAACTTTTATCCAGAGCTGGTCCTGACCTCGAAGGGGCCCTAAGCAAAATTCTGCTGAGGGTCCAGAGAGCCATGTAAAGCATTTGCCACACAGTCACACCCCAGTGCTTCCACTACAGTCCTCCCTCCCCAGTTTGCTTCATTTGTCAGTCAAACAATAAGATCTAAGAATAAGATCAATATAAAACAGAATGAGATACAACAAAAACAATATTAATTACATAGAATATTTTGTGCAGAATCTTCAGATAAGTGAATATTCACATTAAAATGAATAAGAAATTTAGAATATAGAAAATATTAAAACAACACTGAGCTTTGGGTCTGATGCCTGGTAATTAGTCAGATAATTAGTTTTAAATTCAATATTTATTCAATCAACGGTGAATGTCAGTCCATTACTTTCCATCTTACATTCAGAGTTAATCAGTGGTGGACTGTAACTAAGTACATTTACAGCAAGTACTGTGCTTATTTTGTACTTAACCTGACTTCCATTTTATCCAACATTATGTTTCTACACTACACCCCAGAGGCAGATACTGTACTTTTTAATCCACAAGGCTGAAAAAAGGCTGTTTTCTGAAATTTTAGAGATACATGGCTCTCACAGGACAGTGATGCTACAGACATTTTATGGTCTTATAGACCATGATGCATTGCTGTAGATTAAACCAGCCAACAGTGGCTTATAAAGTAGTTAAAATGAGCTCAACCTTAAACAAATACAGCAGTAAACAGCAGTAACATTAAAGCCATAATATTAATCCAAAAACATCAGACATAATAGAACTCACAGGGAACATTTTACTGCAACATATCAGATACTATTTCCACATTTTTCCTTCAGGAAGGTTTTGTGAATGCAGGACTTTAACTTGTAGTGAAGTATTCTTACAGTGTGATATTAGTACTTTTGCATTAGTAAAGGATCTGAATATGTCCACCTCGGAGAGGCTGCTGTGGGAAAGTGAGCACGCGCATATGAACGCGTGGTCACACGCGACGCTGTTATGTTCTCCGAGCTACACATTATAAATGCCGCTGCACGCTGGCGCTCATCAAACGTGACAAAATAGTTGTATTTCATTCTCACTTCTGTCAGACACAAAGTCACAGAGCAGCACTGAATGTATCTGTAAGCAGGACACAGGCAGACAAACTGCAGCACAGCTAACATCAGACAGACAGACAGACAGAGGGAGGAACAGCAACTTAACGTAACTGTGAATGATATCGAACTTGGAAAGGAGGAAACTCAAGTTTACCTGATTACTGTTCACCCCGTTCACTCTCGATATGCTATGTTCTCTTTAGTTCTGCTTCATCCTCTCATCAAAGTTGTTAACACTGACACCCGCTTTGACACGAGGGACAGGCGGGGCCCTTGCGTAGTTGCCCTATACGCTACCTGCGTAATGTGCGTACAGGGTCGACCGGCTCTGAACTAGAGAAACTATCTCTTTGCCTTTGCCCTTCTTCGTCTCTGTTTAACCTACTAATACTGTCAAAATGGCTGCTGTGAAAAAGGTCTATCGTGAGATTTTTACAATAGTCCAACAAATCTGAATCATGTGTTAAAACAGGGAGATAGAGTTTATAGTTTTGGGAAATGTGTCTTTGGGTATAGATGTCATCATGGTCATGATGTTCTAGGCCCATATATTGCGTAAGCAGTCACGAAAAACTGCAATACACAATTTATGTGTATTAGACTCATCCTGCAGAATTTACTGGACAGTGATTTTGCTTATGTGTTCACTCACTCACAACTTTCATGGAGAATTGTCCATGAAATTCACCTCATTTCTTCAGCAGTTTCATTATACTTATCACAGACAGAGCACTGCAGACTGTTTGCTTGGTCGCCGAGCTGGCAAACTGCATCGCCAGCAAAAGGTAAGCAAAGCCTCTATCACAACACATCAATGAAGTACCTTCACATAGCCCATATCAGTGGCTTGCTTGCCACTGAAAACCTGTCTGCAAAAACCAGATAACCAGAAACCCTCTTTAGAAATGCCTATAGACCAAGTGCTCCTGGCTCCCAACCCAAACATACACTGCTAAGGGCCTGAGAATGGAAAAGTCATGATACAAGCAGAGTCACAGAATTAAAATACACAAACCTTGAGGGGCCATTAACAGCACTTAAACAAAGCATTAAAGGTGACTGTTATGCAACTGAGATGTATAAAAAAAACACCTTTAACCTTCATTCTACCAATATACACTCAACAAAAATATAAACACAACACTTTTGCTTTTGCTTTCATTTTTGCACAAGTTCAAGTGAAAAGTACTAAGACTTCTTCTGTGCAGACCAAAGGCTTATTTCTCTCAAATTTAGAAATCCGAATTAGTGAGCACTTCTCCTTTGTCTATCCACCTGGCAGGTGTGGTGTGTAGAGATCAAACAGCATGATTATTGCACAGCTGTGCCTCGGACTGGTCACAATAAAAGGCCACTCTACAATGTGCAGTTTGATCTTGAAAACAGACACTTATTAGGCACTGAACTATGGCTATTTCACATAGGGCTACAGATACCTTTTCTTTTTTCAGAATGGCAAAGTCATGACCCACCCTACTCTGCCTCTAATAGGCTGGTACATATTATCTTTGTTGGTTGGGTTTATTACCTTTAGACATGAGGAGTGATTACTTAGTGTTAGGGTAAGAATATCAGGATAAGTCAGAGGCAGCCAGG
>JAJHUR010089113.1:1491-19835 GCA_027495735.1 Lutjanus campechanus | reverse complement strand
GGGCCACTGCAAGGGGGGCGCAAAAGAGAAAAAAAGAGTGAAACAAAGCTGAATGAATATGGTCTATGTAGGGGGAATAAACACATGAGTTTGCTGTTTCTATCCAGCTGACCTTTATTTTGCTAAAATTTAACTTTTGAATTCTTTTTTTTATCAGTTCCATCCCCAATTATTGTTAACAATTGATTGAAAATTTTGTGGTGGGGGGCTTAAACTTTTGTTCGCTTCCGAAAGGGGGGCATAGTGGAAAAAGTTTGGGAATCACTGACCTATGTGATGGAGGTCTAGAGGGGTTTGTTGTTAGCTAGTTAGTTGCTCTGAGTCAGGCTTAAGACAATTAAAACAGGTATATAAAATAGGTATATAAATGTGCAGCTATGTCTCCCTTAATTCAAAAATATACTAAAATGCACCACCATTAAAAAGTTTCGAATCACCTGCAACAGAAGATCAGGGACAGTCAGATATCTGAGAAGATGACTAACTATTTTTGTCTTTCGTGCTTTTAGATTGTAGAAAGTCTCCCTTGCAAATAGATGTTATTTTGTATGAAGAGTTCGTTAAGAAAAATAACGTTTTGTACGGCACAATGGTTCAACCAGACTGACAAGTGAAAGGGCAGAAAGGGACAAAGACACCCCTGTGCAACAGTTAGATAAGAATTTAAGAAATCACCAGGAGCTGGTAAAAGAAATTGGAGGGTTCACATCAAAATCTGTGCAGAATAAAAAAGAGGAACAGGTTCCTGTTTCAGTGTCAAGTGCACAGTAACACCTCAAACAAGCTGGAATTAACAGGAGTGTTGCTTTAGCCAAGGCATCCTTAAAACTTAAAAATAGAAAAAAGAAGGTTGCTGTAGGCCTGGTGTAAACACTATTGGAATTGGATCACAGAATACCAGCTGAAGATACTATGGACCAACAAATCACAGTTTGAACCTATTCAATCTAACCACTGAGCCGACTGCAGAGGGCCCCAAAAAATACGGCTTCCAAAAATATTTAGTGCTCAGTTGCACTGTTGTGGTTCAATGGTGATCTCGGGTCATTTACTCTTTTCTAGACTGGAAAACACTTTTGAAAATTGAAGGGGGGGAAATGGTTGTAACAGTAATCCAAAGTGGAAGTTTTAATTCTTCTTAATTTGGGTCCAAAACTATTTCAAATGTAAACAATCAATCTGGTGTCTCAGAAAGACATCAATATTACAGGCAATTTCAAACTTGGTAATATGCAGTATAAGCCACAAAACTTTTTGAGTTATGACCATTTAGGCAAAAGGGAAGAACTCTGAGTCTCCAGTTCACTCATAGTGAACTGAAATTCATGAAATTCTTTGTTCAGCATATTTCATTCAGACAACAACATTCAATTTGCAGTATGCGGACAATGACAAAAATTAGCTTCAGTCTAGACATCGGGTCATTTGAAGGACTCACCTGTGCCGACAGGATCTAGCTCGTGGATGGGAACACATTTGCATTTCTTCTCTCTATTTCTTACTACTCTCTCTCTCTCTTTCTTTTTTTTCTACCACAGTTTTAATTTCTTTATTTTATTTTTAAAAGGGCAACGTGCCCTCATCAACATTAAACTAAATGTAAATGCACCAGAGTTAGCTAAAGGCTAGTTTTCATCAGTTCTACCTTTGCCAGATGTTCTTAATCATTCTACAATAGTTTAAGTTTTTGTTAAATTGCATATTGCAAAACATTATGGCCATCTGAAATAGTGCCTGAACAGTTGGTAAGACTTTCAAAAGTACTATTTGGAATTTCCAGAAAACCCTTGTTAAGTGAGTGCAGTCAGTCATCCTGTGGTTCACGTGCAATCTTGGGCATCTGCCGAAAAACTGACATGACATACACAAGACTGAACATGATTGACCAGCATCATCTAGATTGATGAGGAAGTAGAGTTAGGCTTGGGTTAGGTGGGGTGCCGGTCATTTGTTGACATTAGGAGATGACAGCAAAAGCTAAAGTCAGAGCATGTTGCACACTGTTGGCGCTACGGCTGGGTATCGGTGCTCTTACCTTTAAGGTATTGACCAAAATGACCCAGTATCAAGTAGTATTGAAACTTCCCCAGTCAAACAATGCCTGCATTCAATCCTTTTTGCACCCGGATGTAGAAAAACATGAACATTTGTCTGGTTTTCCAGGCAGACAGTCACTGCAAGTATTTAATTTATTTAATGCAATGTGTGGGTGACCCACTACTGCCGCTAAAGCTAGCAGCTACAAGCTACATACAGTCTGTGGTGCTGAAGTTGAGTGTGGTGTATTTGATGGATTTGGCAGTTCAGCGTGCCGAGATGCCACCAAAACAAAAGAAAAGGTATCAAATTAAGTACATTATTGGAATTAGTTTCACTTTAAGGGTAGTGGCATTGGCACTGGTAATCAAATTTTTTTAAATGTACCCAGTCCTTGTTGGCGCTATAGGGGAGTTGAAGAGAGTCCAGGCACTTTGGAGTGAGCAAGAACTTTTCAGTAGTTTTCCAGGAAAAACTATCCCAAGTCCTTTACTTAGGGTCTCATCTTTTGAGTACTGTTACAATCCATTCACACATGGTTGAAAAAGACACTGGCAACAACAAAAAACAAGAATCCAAATAACAATTCCGACAAAACAGTCAAACACAAACAAATAATTGTGAGTCAAACTATCTAGAAAACATTGGAAGTCCGGCTGTTTTATTGGTTGATGTTGAAGTTGTTTGTTACTGACCGCTGGTCGATTCTCGCCACAGGACAGTGGCACAAAAAAACCCTCAACACTGGCGCGATCCTTCAATTGTCTGCAGAGATATCTATGCAGCAGGTAAGCCCTTCCTGCTCTTTATTTTTCCCCAGAGGGGTCATGGCTTAGTCTTTCAAGGATGGACAAGCTAAATGGCACTTTACTGTACCATAACCCCCGTCTCAGGAGACCAAGGACGTTGTCCATTTGAGACTTTCCCCACATCGATGGGTTCTATATTTCATCTCTCAATTACCCATGACTTCAGTGAGAAATACAAGGCACCCCTCTGTGACATATGGCACCCCTCCCCTCCTTCTATCCCCCATCACTAAACTCAACAGGGCAACCGTACTACCCTGTGATGGGTTTTAGAGTGGGAATAAAGGCTCACCGTGAGCAACCCTTGTCTAACTGGTGGGAGACAGCTGGATTAGAAGCTGCAGCGCCCCTAGAACATCCCAATTAAAATCAAAGCAATCACCATCGCAGAGAAGTCATTAGATTGAGAGCCTGTTTGAGGCTAAACGCTATAATAACGCGGGAGCTGCAGGATTTCAAAAGCCTGTCAGACACTGATTTCATACATTGGAAAGTTTGATGAATAGAGCCTTGTGAGAGGCAACTCTTGAGCGCTGCACTATTACCAAAAGCTTTGCTGGGGATTAGAGGAAAGACAGAAGCTTTCATTCCTTCAGTAAGTCAATGTATGAATAATTTACTCAGTGGGTATCTCTGCGAGCTCTCCCTGTAAGCCCTGGTAATGTTTTATTTGTATGTTTTCTGTCAAAAGTAATCTAGCATCCGGAGTCGTGAAAACAGTCGGTTGAGATCCGCAGAGTGCGGCAGGCCTCATGCAGCTCACATAATACCTGTTTGATGTGTCGTTTGTTGTCAGTGATAATTAGCTCTTCACTGGACCATGTCCGCTTCCTGTCCCATGATTAGGGGAGTGCTGATAAGAAGAGCTGTGAAAGAATGCACAAGGAGGTTTTCTCTCTCTTTATCTCCCTGTCTTTGCTCCGTTTCCTTTTTTTTGCAGATTGGAGTTCGAGTTAAACGATAATTAATTATCGTTTATTACAACTGGGATCTTATTTTTCTAAGTTTGGCCATCATTTCATTGAATATGATGATAATATATATGATAATTACTATGGCTTGGGAACAAGGCACCATTTCTATGAGTCAAAACGGGAAAGAAAACTGATTGTCAACAAGCCAAAACTTTTCACATTTTTTCTACAAATTTATTTGGATGTCAAATAGATGAGCGCACCTAAAATGTTTTCAATAGTTCCCTCTTTTTGTTCTGTTGACCAAGCTTTGTACCTGCTGGAACCTTGTTTTCTGTATTAACACATTTTGGTTAAACGATGTTGCTGAGGGACCTGTAAAACTACATATATACATGTATATATATATATATATATATATATATATATATATATATATATATATATATATATATATATATATATATATATATATATATATACATATGACTATGTATATATAAAATACATAGTCAGACTTTAAGTTAGCCAAAGGATTTTTTTTTGTTTGTTTTTTTGCTGGATACTCCTCTTGAAAAATTTGCTAATGTTAGCAAAACTCTAGCCAGCTAGCTCTCTAAGGATTGATTAATGATGATTTGAGCATTTTGTTAACATTAGCAACCAGATGTAACTAGCTAGCTAACAATTTATTTAGATTAGCTAGCCAATTTAGCATTTTGCAACAGTCCAAAACACTAGCCAACTAGCTAGGCAACGATTGATTTAGGTTAGCCAGCTGGTTAGCTAGAACTTTGCTAACAATAGCTGACTTAAAATGAATCACTGTGACTGTGTATTGTGTGAAGGTGCCTCTTGTCACTTTCCACTTCCATCTGGTTAGGGTAAAGACCCCAGAACTAAGTTTTATTCAGCAGCTGAACCTTAAAACTGAACCTTTAAGAGACAAAAGTGGATACAGCTGTGAGGCATGAGTGAGCGTGAGGCAGGATGAATGTGAAAACTATGGGAACCTGACACGAAGTAAAGTTATGTCTAAATTACAGTTGCAGTTTGTCCAGTTTGTCCATAAACTGTAGAAGTTGAAGCTAACTAAACTGTGGAATGCCTGGTTTTGATCTTTTAAGGTTAAATAATGATCTTTCCTGGTGATTCAATCAAGTTATAAATATCAAAGTATAATTTTTGGTCATTCAGTGGGTTCATTTCTCTAAAAAAAAGCAAGGTAAAAAGGGACACTGTCATTTAGAGGCACTATTGAGTTTGTCAGTGTAACTTTTCCTCTCTGGTGACATACTGAAAATTAATGTTTTTAGAGTGTGACTTGTTGCGCTCTGTCTCTATTGTCCCCCAGCAACATCTCAACATTTAGTTTTCTTTTCAACATATGGTAGTCCAGCACGTAACATATCTGGGTACAGGGGACAGGGAAGAAAGAAGCTGACAGAAGCTCCGCTGCTTGCTCAACAGTTATTGGAGCACAGAGTGAAAAGGGGCGGGACTTATGAAGGGTCACATGTGTGATTCCTCCTGTTTCCTACCCTGTTTAATGTCTAGTGTTGTCACTGCTCTCTTAAGACATCAGCAACTACTTTGGTAAGAACAGTGTCATCATAGCCGAAATGAATAATAATGTCCCAACGCACAAAATAACATCCATTGTATGACAAAAGAGAATTAATTATGCATTAAATTAACATTTCTAACAGCCAAAAGAGTGCTGTTTTTTTCTTCTTCCTCATGCTTCATTCCATTCAGTGTCATGAGTTGGAAATTCCCAACTGGTAGATTGCAATTATTAACCACTGCGTGCTCCAATGGTCCAGCACAGGGGAGGGAAAACGATCATGAAGGGAATGAAAAAACATGCTCCTGCCATGACATTTTTATTTACGTTTAGACTCGAGCCCACTCCCTCCATTCAGGTTTAGTTAACGTGTGCTCTCAAGAACTGTGGATCATGCACTCAGTCCATTGAGGTTTAATTCAGCCAATGAAATTATTTCCGCCTCCCTTGCATCTCTGCCTCTACATAATACTAAAATGCCAATCAGCCTTTCCTCTGACTCCCTTTCTCTCCCACACATATACATGCACCGTAGCTTGCACACGAAAATCCACTGTATGCTCCCTTTATCTCTTTCACACGGGCATCTCAACACATAATATAGACACATACACACACACACACACGTGATGGACACACACAAACAGATGGAGAGGCTGTGAGAGAGAGAGAGAGAGAGAGAGACCCCAAACACCAAAACAGTATTAATCCCCTGAGGAGGTCTCTAAAAGGGTTTCTTAAAGCTGATTTCCACCACACAGAGGCTTTCCAGGTCAGCACTGTTTGTGGTGGCAATGGTGCTGAAGCATTCAAGCTCTACGCCCTCACCTTTCCACTCTGCTACTTCCTATTTCTTCACCACTCTCACACAGTCTTTCTTCCTCTCTCTCCGCTATTCGCTGCATTTTGTCCTCCCGTTTCTTCTGAGGCCGCGTCCACGCTAAACCGGCTAAATCTGAAAATGCTGTTTATGTGTGAAAATGACTTGCACAGAGAGAGAGAGTAGCATTTTAGGGTCAAATTCGTACAAAAATCACATGACAAAATAAGCATAAATACAGATAATGATAACAGCTGTGCTCTGTACAGACATTAGAAATGAGTGATCACAGAGAGGTAGCAGTCATGGAAAGTTGCTGCCGCTCCCAAATGTTTGTTTCAGTGAGGCTATTTTGTTGACAAAGTGGGGATGCCAATGCAGGGGGACCCAGCAAAGAAGTGCTGGGTCATCCCGCAATCTAAAGCCAGATTTATACTTCTGCCTTGAATCTACACCATGGGTACAGAGTAGCTCCGTACCAGAGGTGGTATACAACACACATTCTTTACTTAAGTTCAGATACTTGCATAAAAGTAAAAAGTCGTCCTCTAAAGGACGTTACTACCAGCAAATCCAACTGAGCCTCACCTTTTGGTCATGTTATGTCTTTTACGTTGTTTTTGTCTTGTTACGTCTTTTATGTCTTGTTACGTGTTTTACATTGTTTCTCATCTTGTTACATCTTTTTCGTCTTGTTGCATCTTTTATGTAATGTTACATCTTGTTATGTCTTTTATGTCTTGTTAAGTTTTTCACATCTTGTTATGTCCTTCACAGCTTGTTATGTCTTGTTACGTCTTTTACATTTTGTTAGGTCTTTTATATCTTGTTATGGCTTGTGAAATCTTTTATGTCTTGTGACGTCTTTTATATCTTATGTCTTTTAAACTTTGTTACGTTTCTTACGTCTTGCTATGTCTTTTTTGTCTTTTAGAGTCATTTCTGTCTTGCTACGACTGGTGGGAATCATCTTTTTCATGTGTTATTGTTCCATCCATTCGGGTTGAAATCAGTCTTGACACTGGAAAGATGTTATGCAATAAAAATAATTTATATATGTATTTAAATGTAAAGAGTAGAAAGTACAGATATTTGTGTTAAAATGTGGGGAGTAAAGGTAAAAGTTGCCAGAAAAATAAATATATAAAATATATAAAATAAAGGCCTAAACACATGCTTGAATATTAGATAACATGCAAAGCGCATATATAAATATTATTATACATTATTTTTATATATTATAAAAATCTCTGTCATTTTTATTTGATAGCAAAAAGATTAAATTTTACTTCATCGATCAAATTCTTAATGACTGATGAAACAATCATCATTTTATCTTTTCTTAAAACTCATGGATCTTGTGCTCAAACTGGCGTAAATAATATTTTACCTTTGTGCAAATAACAACAAGCCCCCACCAACACAATGCTATTTTCAGTCTGAACACTCGTGGACAGCAGGCCAAAAAAAATAAAAAAAATAAAATCAGTTTTGAAATTCACTTGGCTCAGTGTGGACGTCCTCTCTGTCTCTCTCACTCTGTCTCTTTGAAGCTCTCTCTCCTACACTCGCTCACTCACTCATCCCGTTCCTCTCTCTGTCAAAGCCAATATGTTTTGCATTTGAATCACAGTGTTATTTAACATAAATCGAAGCAACTTTAATCAACAGCAAAATAAATGCATGATGCCGCTCTGTATGTAATTAGTTGGAGGTCTTTAGCTTATCTGTTTTTATAAGACCTCCAGGCTCAGTAATGGGATAATTAAAATCGATACAGTGGCATCATTGCATGCAACTTCCTCTTAGATCTGATTTTGTAGGGTCTGATAGAACACAGAGGCAAACACAGGAGGGTAATTCTTGTCCTTGTGTTTTGTTTCTTACATTCATCTTAGCAACAATAACATTTTTGTCAGTCACTGTGATTGAAAATGAGCAAAGTCATTTTGTTTTGTAGCAAATAAATGAGTGACGGCCTGTCAAAGTCATTAAATCTGATACCTGCAGAGACAATGGTTAGCATGGAGAACAGTACACTCTGAGGGACTGAGGTTCCACCCAGAAACATTTGCTTTTGAAGGGAAAGTTTGGTTTTTTTTGTAAGACTAAGGGTTCCATCAAGAGCCCTTTACATCCAAAGAACCCCTTTTTGGAAGACAGAAGTCTTCATGTCTTTCATGAAGGGTTTGTCAAGGGTTCTTTGTCCCATAACATAAAAAGGTTATCGGAAGAACCCTTATGGATGGGTTCTAGAAAAAACCCTTGGAGTATAAAAGGATTTCAGGTAGAGCTCCCTGCATGGGTTCTTGAGGCAACCCATGGAATATAAAGGTTATAGGTTCTCGGTAGAACCCCCTGGGTGGCATCTAGTTAAGACCCTTGGAATATGAAAGAGCTCTTGGTTGAACTTTCTGGGTGGGTTCTAGATGAAACCTTTGGAATGTAAAAATGTTCTAGGTAGAAGGTTGTGAACACGACTCTTGGTTATATAGAAGGGTTCTTGGTAGAACCCTTTAGGATAGATTCAAGAAAAAAACCCTTGGAATATAAAAGGGTTCTGGGTTGAGCTCCCTGCGTGGGTTCTAGAGGCAACCCATGGAATATAAAAATGTTCTTGGTAGAACAACCGCGGTGGGGTCTTGATAAAACCATTGAAATATAAAAAGTTTCCTGGTAAAACCCCCAAGTTGGGTTCAGAATTAAATCCTCAGAATATAAGAGGGTTCTTGGTATCCACAGGTTGAGTTCTTGATATAACCATTGAAATATAAAAGGCTTTTTGGTAGAACATCCTGGGTGGATTTTAGATCAAACCCCTTGCAACTGATGAGGGTTGTTGGTAGAGCCCCCAGTGTGGGTTCTAGTCAAAACCCTTAGCATATAAAAGTGTTCTCAGTAGAACCCCCTGGATCGGTTCTTGTTAACGTCCTTAGAAAGTGCAAAAGTTCTCTCTAGAATCTCTCATAGGGGGTTCTGGGTGAAACCTTTTTCAGATGCCTCTAGGTATAATGTGTATCAGGTAGAACTCTCAGAAAGACTGCAAGTAAACCTTTTTAAAGGTTCTACCAGACCCCAAATGGGTTCTCCTGTGGGGACAAAGGTCAAAGAACTCTTCATGGTTCTAGTTAGAACCTTTATTTCTTGTGCAGATTTTGTTCACACAGTGCTGCATTTTGCTGCTATGCAGTAAAAAACCATCCAAGAACCCTGCTATCAGCTTGACAATCATACATTTTTAGTTAATCCAATGGATTTTGAATGGGTGTCTGATACAGAAGACGACAAATTTTTATCTCAGTCCCCAGAGAAGCATGACATTTTCTTAAAAAAATCAGAGTTTGACCAGGTTTCTGGAGGACAACAGCAATATACCGCATTAGTCTGAGTCGTTTTTCAACCAGCACGTGGAACTACTTGCACGGTAATGGGCGTATCTGGCAGTGTTACGACTTCATTTCCTCCACCCGTGATCCATGACAGCGACGTTTTCTTTCTGCCACGTTTTATGCCCACGTTTTTACACCATCAATTACGTCTCACTTCTCTGTCTCTTATTCTCTCCTCTCCCCCCGCTGCCACCCTGCCTGATTCATGGAGTGGGTTGGTATTCTGACAGACCGACCCTCTGATGTTGCTCTGCGCCATCTCCTTCCCTCACAAAACCCCACATTTCCAGGAGCCAAACCCACCAGAAGGGCTGCACAACTCATCATATTTATAACTCACACGTGTTACGCAATTGGGTGTTGGAGGTGCGTTCCAGGTTGAGAGATCAAGGTTGTAATGTGGTACATCTGCCTCGTAGTTTTCGCCCTAGATTAGATTAAGAACATGGAAGAGTGAGAATAGAATAACCACGACAGACAGAAACACTGCGACACAAGAATCTGATTTTCTGTGCAGTTTTTCACATGATGCTGACTGATTAACTAAAGAATTACAGTTTCAAGGCTTCTACAGTACACTCTGAGAAAGAAAGATTCTAACTAGAACCATACCAGGGTTCTTAGACTTGTCCCCATAGAAAAATCCCTTTTGGTTCCCGTTAGAAACTTTCCACTTGGAGCACTTCACTGAGTTCTACCCAGAACCCAACATAAAGGGTTATAATGAGAAGCATCTGTGAAAGCTTCCAACCAGAACCCTCTATCAGAGGTTCTATAGAGAACCCTTCTATGGTGTAATGGTTCCACCCAGAACCCTCTTTGGATGTTGTATTGAGAACCTTTCCACCTTCTTAATGTCCCAGCAAGAACCCCCCAGATAGTTCTGCCAAGAACCTTTTTAACTTTCGTGGATTTTTATCAAGAACACACCCAGGGGGTTCTTCTGGAACCTTTTTGTATTCCATTTGTGTTCCAATGTAAAACCCACCTGGGAGGTTCTCCTGAGAACTTTTTTATATTCCAAGGATTTTATATAGAACATGCTGAGGGGGTTCTACAGAGAACTTTTTCATATTCCAAGGGTTTAATCTAGAACAGATTCAGGGGGTTCTATTGAGATCCTTTCTATATTCTTGGGGTTTACTTTAGATCCCACAAGCGGGTTCTACCATTAACATTTTTATATTCCAAGGGTTTAGTCTCAAACCCGCTCAGGAGGCTCTACCAAGAGCCTCTTTATATTCCAGGGGTTTTACCTAGAATGCACTCAGGGGGTTCTACAGAGAACCTTTTTATATTCCAAGGGTTTTATCAAGAACCCACCCAGAGAGTTCTCCAGAAAACCTTTTTATATTACATGGGTTTTATCAAGAATCCACTCGGGGGTTCTACTGAGAGCTTTTTTGTATTATGATGCAAAAAACTTTTGACAAACCCTTGATGAAAGAGTTCTCCAAGGATTTTGGCAAGTCTTGAAGAACAGTTCTTTTGATGAAAAGGATTCTTCATGGAGCTCTTAGTCTTACAAAGAACCCTTGACAAACCTTGCCTTCAATAAAGGGTTCATTGGAAGCAAACGGTTGCAGGTAGAAGCCTTACTTCTCAGAGTGTAACGCCTTACCATTATGATTTTTGTTTACCACTGCTTGATAAAACCTTAATGCTTCCCTGAACATTTATCACATCAGAATCAGTCTGGTCTATTTTACATGACCTCCTTCTCCGTCTGAAATACAAAAAAACTTTTCAGCACACAGCTGAAGAACCTGAGAGAAAAAATGAATAGGAAACATAACATGAGCAGACAAATGATGCTGTCTCATTACCTCATGAATGACAGTGTCACGGCTTCTCTGCTAATGCTTTACCATTATGATTCTGTTACCTAATAATGTTTCCTTTAACATTTATCACAGTCAGGTCTATTTTATGCAGCTTCCTCCTCAGTTTGAATTACGGGAACCTTTTGAGCGAGCAGATGCAACAGGCTGACAAAGAAAAAAAAAAAGAATGGGCGACATAACATGAGCAAACAAATGATGATGCAATATCAAATGGAGCTCAGTTTCGCGAGTGAACACGGTGTGTGGAGAAGGTCACAAACCTCCTAAACCACTTTATCTTTACAGATCTAACAGACTGGAGACTGTGCCGCGCCACTGTTTACCCTGAAAAAGACAGTAAAACATTGATTCTGCTTGTGTTGCTGCGCCTTTGTTTGTTTGAGTTTATTCTCAGATGAGATACTTGTTTTGAAATGAGCCATCATGAGCACATGGCACAGTGGTTTCTCTCACCTGCTGTAATTAATAATTGCATCTCCTAATTGCTTTCTTTTTTAATATTTTGATTGTTTTTTTAGCGCTGCCTTTATCTTCTTCAGCAAAGCTAAACACAGACAAATGGAGGGTTTAAACCTCTGTTTAAGTATGTTGTTGATACAAAGTTAAGATGACTGGCTGCATTGTAAAAAAGGCTGTTAGTATTAGTGATTCAATTGAGAATCAACATCATAATCTGCGGCTCTGTGCTGCCTTTGGCCCATTGATTTGGTTTGCTGGTCTGTTTTCCAGCTGAGTTCACAAAACAGTCGTTCTAAATCGAATCCCTTCCTGACATGTGCAGCCTGTTCCTGTCCTGTTTTGTAGCAGTGCATCACAATGACACAAATTAATCCATCTTCTGATTATAGGTAATTATTATGGAAGCACGTGCATTTTTTGGTGGTAAAACTGCCAAACTGCACTTAAAGATGTTTATTTACAACGTTAAATTTGTAACCTAGGTTTTATTGCTCTAAAATTCCTCAGTAACATTAAAGTCAGTGGTAGACTTTTAAGGAGCATTGTTGGTTTAAAGCTCTACCAAACTGTGCTTTAGATATCAACAAAAATGGCTGCCAGTACTATCGATTCAACTGTGAATCAACATCCTCATTTAAAATAACTTTAAACTGTCCTCTCTGCAAGATACAGCTAATCAATTTTGCCATGGTATAATTTCTTCACTTTAATCATTCGCTTTTTCTGATATGCAGAGGATTCCGGATGTTATCAGGCACTCTGCTCTTATAAATACAAACCCGATTTCAAAAATGTTGGGACAAAACCTGTATCAAACTGAATCCAGTCGTAAAAACAAGCTATTTAATGTTCAATCTGACTTTGTTTCTCTTAAATATGCGCTCATTCTTAATTTAACACCTCAAACATACGACATACGTCGTACGAAGGTACGACTTCAGATGCTCAACAGTCTGGGATGTCTATTGTTGTATTTTGTGCTTCGTAACGCACTGCACACTTTCAATGGGAGACAGATCTGGACTACAGGAAGGTCAGTCTGGTACCTGAACTCTTACTACGAAGCTATGCTGCACTGACATCTCTGAAAAAGATGTGTGGATGGAGGCATATGTTGCTCCAAAACATGTATGTACCTTTCAGCGTTAATGGGTCTTTACAGGGCAGTTAACCTATGATGCCATGGGCAATAACACACTCCTAGAAAACAATCTGGATAGTCCTTTTCCTCTTTAGCCCAGAGAGCAAGACGACCATAATTTAAAAACAAACTGGAACTGTCAGACCTCAGCACATTTGACCACTTTTTAGTCCATCCCAGATGAGCTCAGGCCCAGAGAAGTCTGCAGCCTTTCTGCATGTTGTTGATATATGGTTTTACTTTGCATGATAGAGTCTTAACTTGCATTTGTAGATGCAGTGACAAAATGTTGTCTGACAGTGGTTTTCCAAAGTGTTTGTGCACTCATCTAGTAGCATCCCTTATACAGTACAAAAGTATTCAGTGTTGGTTTTTAGCCTTTTCTGAAGATGGTGAAATCTCTAAATTCCCTGCTGTTTTGCATTGAGAAGCGTTTTTTTTTTGGACTATTTGCCAGCACACACTTTCAAGGATACACCTTTCATAGCAATCATCTATCACCTGTTTACCTGTGGGTTGTGAATGAATAATGAATGAATATTTACCAAAAAACAGTAGAGTTCATCAGTTTGAAGATTCAATATCTTGTCTTTGTACAACTGAGCAGAGATCAAAAAGGATATGCATTTTTATTCTCATTTTATTCAGCATCCCGATGTTTTTAGGACTTGGGTTGTAGAATAAAGCTTTTTAATTAGATCTTATTAATGAAAAAGAGCATGTGCAGAAGTGCTAAACTGGCCTGTCACAGACAAATACAGTATAAATCAGTAATTGGGTGTCTGTTATAATAACAGTATGAGCAAACAAATGAACAAACACACTGGACAAAATGGAGAAATCGAAGGGCATGGTTGAGTTTTGGTGGCTACTTAAATACAACATGACAGCTGAACAAAACACAAAGAGTGACAGTACACGATGAGAATGACACATCAGACGATCTGAGGACAAACACTGTCATTACAGTACGCAAAGAAAACAATACACCAGGCGCCGCGGCTGGATCTCAACTGACATCTAACAGTTTGTAGGCTATTCTTTCATGGCTGGTTGTAAATTGAAATTAAAAATTAAACTGGAAACAATAATGTGATGACATCACTGAGAGAACTAGTCTTTGGGATGCTATTAGTCTGGCTCCACTCGCGCAGTTACTGTACAGTATGTGTTTCTTATATTTGGTCATGCCTCGCTGAGATTGACAAGACATTGTTATTTGTTTGAGCGGCAGAAAAGGACAGAAAGAGGTCAGAAAAGGAAAGACAGTGAGAGAAAACAAGTACTCACAGAAGAGACAGCTGAAAAGTGTTACAGTAGGTTTAAAGCCATAATAGGTAGGACTTCTGCATTAATGCAGACCAGAGCTGCGATGTCTAGCGGTGAAATTGCGATCGCATTTAGCCCCTTTAACTATATATTTTGTTATGATTTTAATTTGAGAGCGACCCCTAGTGGCAGAACTTACATATTGTACATGTAACAAAAGAGAAACCATTCTTATGTCAGCAAA
The DNA here is from genome assembly GCA_027495735.1 of Lutjanus campechanus. Lineage (NCBI taxonomy): Eukaryota > Metazoa > Chordata > Actinopteri > Lutjaniformes > Lutjanidae > Lutjanus > Lutjanus campechanus. The sequence continues at coordinate 5,342 of JAJHUR010089113.1, read as the reverse complement.
GGGAAGTGCTCACTGAAGTAACCCTGGTGTTTGTATTGATAAAGACTGTGGAAATAGATGTAGGTAAAGCTTCACTGAATCTCCTATATGATCTGTCAGCAGTCATATCAAGTAGAATTGAGAGCAGTTATGACGATATTAGAATGGAAAATAATGCAGTTTTCCAGAAGTGCTGGGTAACCCTTTGACCTAAATCAACTGAGGCAGAAACCCCTTACATGGATTATCTTTTATCTTTGTGTGTGTGTGTTTTTTTTATCTACCTGTGTGAAGATGTGTGAGGAATTGATCTCGCATGCGTCTGCCGCTGCATGCCTCTGAGGGGAAATATTGTGTTTCTGATTAAAACAATGTGTTTTAAGAGTGGCAGGCAGGACATCACTGACTATGCTGTTTTTTTAAGTAGAGTTATCATCCCCAGGATCTTAGACACTATATTTAATAGAATATTCCCCTCAAACAGAAATTGGTAACTAAGTCAGTTCACTCAATAAACACCAAACACTCTCGGGTGTCTATCCCTGATGTCATTGTGGTATGTAATACCCCTCGGGAAAAGACAAAATGCTTTGTTATAGTAACGGATGTGGGCCAATGGAGGCAAAACCCATTTAGTCTCTGCTAACAGACACACACATACATATATATATATATACACACACACTCACACACACTCACTCACACATGGACACTGTACAGTATGCACACCCTCATACAGCCTCAGGGTGTCTGGTCCATTAGGGCGCTTGAGCCTTTTGTGTACACACTGACGCATACTGTGCACCAGCATGTGGGTATGTTCTCAGTTTGACTTTAAGACCTTTAGAGTGAGTAGATTTCATCCACTAATACATTTGTAGATAAAAGTCTTATCTTAACATCCCTTATCTTTGGTCTGGTTGTGTTTTGGGACACTTATCATGACCTCATGCTGTCCATAAAAAGATGAAGTGGCAGTTGCAATACACAGTGGGCAGACAGGAAGCAGTCAGATCGCGTAATTATTTGGAATGTTATTTTAATTTACACATATCCTGAAGCGAAAAAACATTTAAAAACAGATGGCCGAATGGAAGCACAGAAGAATATATGATGATGATGTAATCACAAAGTAAGACAATAAATAAAAACTGAACAACATGTTATTTCGAGATTGTGTGTACTCTCTAACCCTAACCTCAGTAAACAGTTTCCTAATGAGTTTATGGTCTCAATCACTAGTTTAAAGTTTTCTTCTATAGGATGATGTTTATTTTGTAAATTATGGTCTTAACTTATAACTTATCTTATTTTGCTAGTGGGAATAAGTGATTCTCCTGCCCCTGCCCCCTCCATTAAAAGCAACATACTATATGGGGTCAAAATGCTACTATTTAGCTAGCTAATGGTAGTTAGCTAGTGTTTTGCTAACATTAGCTAATTTAAAATGTGAATATATGTTGTTTCGCGGGTCGAACAACAACTTTAAACCACTAACTAAGTTTAGTTTTCTTTTCAATACAGACATTTAAGCCCATTTAAGTACAAAAAATAGGAAAGGAGAGAGTTGATTGAGGTAGCGAGCATCTTTAACTGTTATTCCAACACAGAGTGTAAAGGGGTGGAGCCTAGGAAGGGTCAGTTATACCTCCATCACCCTAGTGTGAAGCTTGTCCATACCCAAGTTCCCCTGAGACACCAAAAACCTAATTTGGAAACTCCATACAAAAAGAAACTGGGTGGCCTAAATCTTCAAATTATGAATGGACGTAACTGACATAGTAAATTTTAGTCTTGTGTAACTATGCATAATGCTCGGACAGATCTTTAATTTTAAACAGAATGTCTCTTGAGAGACATAACTGTAATTTAGACTGTAATTTTTCACTACTGTCAAACAACAGTGCACTGTTATCAGATATAATGCCCTACGTAGACATGGCACATGTTAGGATTTTCTTTACACCCATCACATACAGCTCCTCCACACGTCCAACTTTTATTTCAAAATAATTAGATTTATAGGAATGGCTTTTTAAGTTATGTCAATAAAAGCAAATCTAACAAGGTAAACATCACAAACAAAAGAGGGCATCACTGTGTATCAACATGCTATTTTCTGCATTCTGTGTTAAGCACTGTTTATTATAGAAGTAATTTATTAAATTAACATCAATGGTAAGTTGTGCAGTAAATTATTTCTAATGTAATGTATTAAGTTTGCAGCTTCCTGCTGATAATTAAGTGTTAATTACTGTGGTGTGTCTATTAAAAGCAGTGACTTTAATAGACCTTTTCTCACAGGCAGCCATTTGGACTTGAAATAGTAAACACAGGTGTCACCAGTGATACTAATTAAGTTCTGTTCCATTCAGCTCAAACTGAGTCCGGGTGCTGACATTCTTAGCTCACTGGAAAGGTTCTGCAACACTAAATGGAACAGTGCCTTAAGTAGTATCAGTGGTAACACCTGCATTTAGCCTGTTATTTCATGTCAATATGGCTACAGTTTAAAAAAAAACAAACAAGTGTTATTCATTACTCTCTTTTTTCTTAAGTTTGACTAAAATTAGGAGAATAAACTACACACTTGCTCAGACTAAAGTAAATGGATTCACTATGAGGATGCTTAAAGGTGACCATGATGTCATCTAATAGGTTGGCAGCCATCTTGGCAGTGCCTGACACTCAGCTAATCAAAAGATGGGCAAAGAGGTGAAGCCTGGGTGGAGCTGAGGTGGCCAAATGAAGCAGCTACCTAGCAGCTAGCCAACTGAAAGCGGGCCACTCAAAGCGGGTACAACCGTAATTAATGAAACTGGTAACACTCGAGAATGGGTAATGCAGTCAAAATTCCACATATTGGGGTGAGACTCCCCAGACTCGAAGCTCAGGCAGGTTATTTTGACAAAAACAAATGACTACATGTCCTACAAGTTGATCAGCTGATCATAACTGTCAGTTGCCTGTCAATGCAAAGTTAAGCCTGTTATCCTGAAAACAAAACCTCACTGCTCTGAAAATTCACACTCTGGACTCTTTCTGCCTGCCAGACTCCATTAACATTTTGCTCAATTTAACCGTTATAAACATCTGCTCCCACTAAAAGATTAATGATTTTTTATGACTCATAAACAAAGACTTACACATTCAGCAAACATTCTGCATAAATTTTAGCTCCATGTTAAGTGAATAAATGTGAACTGGTCAAACAAAAACAGATGGAGATGGTGGAATGTATGGTCATCTCATGCTTTAGTACAATAGGGGAGAGTTGCCTTATATGTTACACTTCACAGTTGTAGCACGCACATTTTTGTCTTGCTACATAAATGTTATGATGACAAATTTCATATCAGCATGTGGCCAATGTGGTCCTAAATATCCCCGAGGATTCGTCCACCTAGGAAACCTCTTTAGCGAAACTGTATAAAAAATTTGATCAGGAGGTATTTTTCAAATATAAAGTCGTGTTATGACGATATGTTGTGGAGCTAAATTCCACGCGGTTAGCATTTTCACCGGTCGTGCATGCTAGGTCTGGTCTGTAATGAATGCCAGAGTGTGGGCAGCTCATTTATAACACATTATAATTCCATTATGACACAGGGTCCTCCCAAAAGGCATGAGCAGTACTGGCCATGTTTTAATGACATTTTTTAAAATACATAATCTGATTACATCCTTGTTATGAAATCAATGTAAAACCGACGTTTTTGCTGTTTTTTAAGCTGTGTTACATCCATTGCTCACGCTGCTGTTGGGCCGCACAAGGCCTCATCTCCACTTTTTCTTAAACTTTGGGCCTACATGCGATCTTCAAAGCCTGTAACCACATGTTGGCGCCTAAAAGAACAAAGGCTTCTTTGTTC
>JAJHUR010089109.1:0-16349 GCA_027495735.1 Lutjanus campechanus | reverse complement strand
CAGTAATCAAGGCGGGATGTGACAAGGGCGTTAACCAGTATGGAAGTGCTATTATGGGAGAGAGATGGGCGAAGGCGATTGATATTGCGAAGATGAAAATATGCAGACCGGGTGATATTATTGATGTGGGCAGAGAAGGAGAGCGAGCTGTCAAGGATGACACCAAGACTCTTGACCTGAGGGGAGGGACAGACAGCAGTGTTGTCAATTTGTACTGAGAAACTGTTAGATTAGATTGTTGGGGGTTTTATTCCATTCTTTTACTTCATTTTTGTATTTTTTTTTAACCAGGGGCGGTTCAATAAGGGCCAGTAAGTTTGGACCCTCCTGTGCCTTAAACAAGTTACTGAAACAAATGCCATGGTATTTTTATGTTCCTGTTTTTAATGCACTATTACTTTGTGTACTATTACTACCTGGGTCGATTGTGCCCCTTGGATAAAACAACTTTCAAAAAAATTTTTGATTTTAGGGTGAACTGTCCCTTTAAACAAATCCCAGAATGTTTAATATGTCTAATCACTATCTCTTATAAACAAGAATTTATTTTACAACTTTTCCAATAATGGCTGTGGTTGTCCTCTCATGCAGTTTTATTGTGCAATGGACTATTTTAATGGCCCGTTCATGTGCACCGCCTGTGTTTTTTCTTTCACTGTGGTGGTTAAGATAATTGGGTTCAACTGGAAATTTGGTTAAAAAGGTAAGGGCTGGAATTGCATAAGAAATAAAAATAAAGGCCAGACTACACAAATAAAGACCCAAGTTGTAAAAAAAACAAAAAAACAAAACAAAACAGAATTTTCCTCAATAATGTGTTTGCACTGCTTTGTATTTATGTCGATGATTGCTAAAGCATTTTCCTCTTTCTAAATAGATCTCACTCAACTTGACAAATTGCTTCACATGTTGATCTGGAGCCCAGATCAGCGTTAAGGCGACCCTGGCAGACTCCTGCGCTGACTGGGTCATGTGTTTCCCAACCAGCCGTCCAGACAGACAGGCAACCCCCCAGTGTCCCAGAAAACAGGCGTCTATTGAGCCAAGCAACACACTTTCCACAATGTCACGGGCTAATTCATGTCAAAGTGGGGCTCTCCCGCCATGACTGGACTCAATTAAAGCCACTGAGGCGTGGAAGCGCAGCTCCAGGAGCATGGAAATCACACATGCACACCTATAGTTGTATAATGTGTGCATATGTTGAGCCATTACACACACATACAAACAGACAAATGCATTCATAGTCGAATTCCCACCTTTTGCAGTGGGCTTGGTGAATTGCTGTAGTTTATCTCCATCCCCCGAGAGTAATTGTTTGGAAAAATATGTTTTTCCCTTCCTGTGATTGTACAACACACACATTGATCTGGCAACTGGCGATTCATAGATAATTTTGTGCTGGAACGAGTTGAATTAGTTCAACACATAGGTCACTGGAAAATTCCTCTGTAATCCCCCTGATTTTTTATAAAAGGTATTCCCCAGACATAATTCATGCACACACAGAATAACAGCAGCACCAAGGAATTCAACACCCCCGCCATGCCATCGGGTTGCCCACTCCCTCCTGTCTCCAGGTGGTACTGTATGTTCCTGGCGCAGGGATAGTCTGGGCAGATTAGGAACGTAAAAACATATTATCAGTAGTTGGACAGCTGTGGTGTTGATGAGATGCAGCCGTTGTTTGACAGTGTGGTCTAATGAGCAGATTGCTCTGGTACTTTAAGCGTGGGTACTGTGTATTCCATGTACAGGATGGGTTTTCTTTGAAATTAGTTACAACACAGGAGATTTTAATGTAAGGCTGACTTAGTAAAGACATTTACCTTTGTCACTGTAATCAGTACAGTGTCTTCTTCAGAACTTCTACTGGCAGGTTGTCACCTAAAGGTCCAGCTCCTGAATCGAACCAACACAAGGATGATACACTGTCTCACTTTTCATTAGTGTTCTAGTACTCGAGACCTGTCGGGACCTGTCGAGACCTCGAGACGTGTCTTTGACTGTGCGTTGTCTGATTTATTTATCATCACTGATTAGATGTAGATCGTTCTGCTTCAAACGCAAAATGTCCTGCTTCAAGTGCAACCAATAACATAAATCCATGAAGCAGATACCTGAAAGTACAAACAGTGACACAGGAGAGAAACTAGACTTCAAGCCAGACAGATTCAGTTAGAAAGTACAAAGTACTAAGAGCTCAATATGCACAGACCAAAATGATGTTGATGTTGCCCACCACTACAGTGGTTAATACCACAAATTTATTCCAACATATCAAAGAATAAATGGTAAAAAGAGGGAGAACATTTTTCAGAGAAGCAAAGATTCTCCAAAAAGGCTGCATACGGAGTCTGTGTGAAATCACCAATGTTATCCATCTAAAATTTGCTTCACTGTCAGTCTGAACACCCCTGAAGTTAATCAAGCAAACACACCACTGACATAACCTTATTTGAAAGCCTTGAAAACATCAGAATAACTGCAGACATGCACACAGGTGTTTTCATTTATTCCGCTTAAACCTCTGCTCAAATTCAAGATGGGAAGAGCTATGCTGGGAAACCAAACTTCATAAAGTTTTTTTCCACTCAGATGCAACAAAATCAGAAGAGTGAAAGACATGTCAATCACGCACAAGCTGCATACACACAGTCCTGAGAAGAGGTCCAATCAGGCATAAATGACAAGTGACACCTGTGCATGGGATTGGAATCTTCAGTATATGCACTGTAAGTCTAAAATCATGTTATTTCATCAAGAAGAACTGAAGAACTGAATACAATTGGCTTTTATTTTGCTGACTTGTCGCCTTGGTAGGATTCTGTTGTATTGATCCAAACAGGCTAAATAATAGTACAGCATATGCATACACACTCATCATATGTCACCCCCAATAGCAAAATGTGGATCTATCCTCAAGGATCTGGATGTTTTGGGGGCATATTTATCTGCTTATTAGAAATAATACAGGATCTTTAATGGAAAAAATATACTTAATTAGTTGCCCCACTCTCTGTGTGATGATCCCTTACCTTGTGTTTTTCCCACGATGTATACTTGTGTGTGTGCGTGTGTGTGTATGTGTGTGTGTGGGTGTGTGTGTGTGTGTGTGTGTCTGTGTGTGTGTGTGTGTGTGTGAGATGGAGCTGTTATTAGGTCCACTGTAAAGCCCCTGCCATTTCTCTTTTTACAGGACACATGAACAGGAGCCTCTCTGTTTCTGTGTGGCTTCTGGAGAATACACTCGGCCCCTCGCGCTGTAATAAATCGTATCTGCTCACAATGTGCAGCACCATGGAGCCATGGAAGGAATTAACGCTCGTAGCTCTTCCTGCGGTCACTGAGGCCATGCACGCTTCTCACTGTAGTGCTCAGGCTGCTCAACAATCTGTGTTAGCGTGTGTGAAATAGCTTGTATGTGTCTTTGTTCCTGTTTATGTATCCTGAATGCGTGCATGAATGCTTGCATGGGGAAATGCTTTACACCTATTGTTTGTGTGTGTGTGTGTGTGTGTGTGTGTGTTTGTTTGTTCAGATGAACCCAGCAGACTGAAGCTGGTAAATGTGTCTTCCATGACATTATCTCAGCTGTTTATTCTTCCACCAGTTGAGGGCATTCTCTGCATTCCAAGGAGGTTGTGTCAGGTACGTTTGCTCATCTAACAGAGAAAATTTACCCTGTCTGACAGCTGCCCCACTGCTCCTCCAAACAATTAACCTCCAGGGGGCTCTTTGCATGTATATAATAGTGTCACAACACATCATAGATGCATGACAAAGATCAGTCATGCAACATTGATATGGATGTTTTATATTTTACTGCATTATTTTTGTCTAGTCTTCAATTTTTCACTTTTACTCAGTTTAACTGTAGCTACTGTTATTTTTTCTTTAGTTTTTAATTTTTGCCATGCAGAAGAGGAAAAAAAAAATCAGACTGAAATTTTAAAAACTATTTGACAGATTGCTATGAAATCGACGCTGACATTAATGGTATCCAGACAACGTGTCGCATTGACTATGGTGATCCTGTGACTTTGCCTCTAACTCTATTACAGGGTTGACATTTGTAGTTTTGAGAAAAATGTCTCCACAGTGAGGATGCATGAAATTTGGTTCCCTTCAAAATGAATAGTGCAGCTTTGTTAATGCATATGCTAGGCACTTTCCTCAGATGGCGCCTCAGCTACCGCTAAAGATTAGGACATTTATGCTCAACACCTTTTCTGTTGCAGTTTTCTCCAGAATGCTGGGGGGCATACAAACCAAACATCGTGAGGAAGCATGAATGAGGGTGCTGCAGTTATTATTGTGATAAAACCTATAAAATTTATAGGTTTCATGCCTTCAACAGCCAGTGTCTACTTCAACTCCCAACCACCTCAACAAAAAACTGCAAACATACCTGCTCATTTAATGTCAGTGCTGAGAACAACTCCAAAATACCTTTTTGTCTTTTCTCCAACTCAAAAGTCCTGATTAAATTATTTACAGGGGCTGTTTAGCCATAATTGTTCCACATATCCCCATATAGATATATTTTTGGACTGGGAAATACACATCTTAACTTATGGTTTAACTTATGGTAACGGAAAGTCAAGGCTTTTCATTTCCTATAGGCTTATACCCTGCACTTACACAAGAAAAAAAAGCAGACATTACCCAGCAATGGAAACCTCCAAATTAACTCCAGAAGTCTGATTGTTAGCTGTGGAGGAACATTTGGTGAAGGAGTGGGTCAGCTGGGGACAGTAGGCCACACTTTGATCATAAGCAGAACAAGATTAACCCAGTAAGTGAATTAATTAGAAACCAAGACTGATCTGGGCCCGAAGCCAGCTACCCCACTAACAAGAGAGAGAGAGAAGTCCGAGACCACATGCTGGCACACCCACATCTGATGCTGCCATATCACAGCCTGCCTCCCAACTTTTGTTTTTAACCTCTGTTTTTTCGAGTTTGCCCACTACAACACTAATTTAGAGTTGGCAAATGTGTCCAGCTGTAGATTGCAGCTGTAGATGTTGAGGAAAAAAATGTGCTTTTCCCTCCTCTTCATATGTATTGATCATAATTTCTATCAGTTATAATGACACTTTACCTGACAGCTTCATTGCTGAGATCTGGGAAGTGGTGCCACTGCAACAAACAATCCGACAGTTTATACATAAACTCCCAGCTTTATCAAACTTATTTTTAGGAGGAATCAATGACAAACACTAAAAATCATTTTTGTCTTTTGTAATTGTCCATTAGATTTTTGAGTAACTGCTAAGTGCTGATAACTGTAGCTGCCGTTTCAGGCAGGGACGGGAGATGTCTAAAGTAACAGAGGATGGAGCGGGGGATTGGGTATTTGCCTGGTATCATGACAGCTCTACTTTGACATAACATCAAAACTGTTACTGTTGATAATTTCAATTTTTTTTAATGGCTTCTAGGAAAGGTGGTGTGGGCGGTTATTTTTTTTTCTCTTTAGGAATTTTAACTTACAACCATATGCTCCCAGGATTTGCTTCTTAATCTTTTTAACACTTGATTTAAAAAAAAGTACAAACTGAAAATCATGAGCCTTGCTTATGACTGAATTTAAATCTACACTAATTTTCCACTATTATATGACAGTATTTCAGATTAAAGAATCATGCAAACAACATATGATTCCAAATGCAGGATTTTCTAATTCAAACATGGGATATGGTGATATTATTCAAGTTTTAGCAGTGCTTTTTGTACATGTATAAAGCACATTCAGATTATCCGGCTCATAGAGGTTTTTTACCATCATTTATGACACAGCCTCTTGCCTGTTTATGGTCAGCTGTGTGTGTTATATACAAACCAACTACAACTAGTCAACAGTTTACAAGGCTGTGGAAAAGATAGATGCACATAAAAACAACCCTCACATTTTTGCTCAGAAGGAGACAATACTTTTAAACATCAAAAGCTCAGACATCAACAGGTTGTTGCATATGTGCAAATATTGCAACAGCAACCTTGGTGGTTAGACACATGAAAGGAGGAGACTGTGTCAGCTCAGTAGAAGTATTGTCCTTTTGGAATAAGGCCAAAAACTGAGATATTTTGTGCATGCAAACTTAGTCACTGAATTAAACAAATTGACCTGGAGATATGGAGCCAAAACCAAGACATTCATTTAAGCACTATGTCTACAGAACCCTTCATAGGAAACTCTGCAAGGCTTCAGTTATGTCATTAGGACACCGTTTGTTCTGCGATTACTTTTTCAGGCAAAAGGAAAGCTATCAAACCTTTTCTTAGCAATCCATGACACAGCTTCCCCTGTCAGCTCAAAGGAAAAAGCACACAGTGTAGTTTACGCCCTTGGGGATCATTTCCCCTACCATGTTTTGATATTTTCCCTCCTGATTAGGTTGTTGAAGAGAAACCATTGGGGGAGAGTTGCCAAGCCTCTCTACTGTACCCCCGTCTCCTCCTCTCCCCCCCTTGGTGACAATACACGGAAGCAGCCAGCTGAGACCTATTTGGGTAACAAGAGAGCACTCTCTGGGGTATCGTTTTCACATCCAGAGGTCCAAAACATGCCGTCATATCCTCACTGCTACCAGGCAGCACACAATACTCTGACATGGGACAGAGGGAGCCAGAGGATGAGGGTGTGTGCCTGCTTGGACAGAATTACACACATCAACTGAAGCCCCATTAGCACAGCAGCATTCCACTGACAGGCTGAGGAAATCCCTGCTCCCGACGTGTCCATTCACACATAATATATTCCATCAGCTCACACGTCCTTCTGGACCGCACCACGTGGCTATAGGGGTGTCCTCAGACATGTGGGGACGATGACGTTCCCCTTCGCTAATCAGCTGCCTCCATCTGGCCTTTTTTTCCATGGGTTTTCCCTCCTTGTATCTACTGTCTAGCATGTGGTTCACATGAATTCTATTGTGTGTGCGTGTAAGGGTGAGTGACTGTGAGAGTGTGTGTGTGAGGCCTCCTGAATGAATATCTTTGTACATTTCAGCATGTGTGTGTGTCAGCATGTGTATGCCTGTGTGTGTGTGTGGTGAGAGGCTTTGGAAGGAATTTCATGGGATGATAGGGTTTCCCTGTCAGGCTTTTGACAAACTCTCCTACATCCTACGGAATTCCCTCACATGTGGCAGATGGCATCGCTAGTCTTTCCCGCCTCGTGCCTTTTTCCTGTTGAGTTCCTGAGAATCCTGAATTCTTTCCACAAGTGTCCTTCAGAGGAACTGAAGCTGCAGCAAAGCAATTTTCATTGTCCTGTAAACCAATAGCACAGATTTCCTGTGAGGCTTCATAACAACTATTGGCTCAAAATTAAAAAGGAAAATTTGGCACTTTTCATGTGGATGTCGAGTCAGAGTGCCACAGCTACACTTCCTCCCACTGTACAAAACTGATGCCAAAATATTCCGGATACGAGCTGTGCTGTCTTGTAATGGTGACGTCATTTGGAGCCAGAATCTGTGCAGTAGTGTCCAGCGTTGTAGCCGCCATTTTGAGTTCCCGCTCACACAGCAGGCCGACTCAATCGAGAGCAGAGCTCTGCTGTCAATCATGGCATGAAACCCTTTATTTATAGCATCTAATAGCTAATTAAAACTGATCATGAGAATGAACACTTGAACACAAATCCGCGTTATAAGAACTACCTAAAATAGCAGAAACCATCTTTAGGAAAAATTATTTTGACATGTGCTTGGATGTTTTAGTTTGGCCCGTGTCCCATCTATTAACATAGAGGAGGCGTAAAGTCTTCTCCTGCACATCCCAAATATTCTCAGTGGGATTAATATCTGGACTCTGTGGTGGCCAATCCATGTGTGAAAATGATGCCTCATCCTCCCTGAACCACTCTTTCACATTTTGAAATGAATCCTGGCATTGTCATCTTGGAATATGCCCGTGCCATCAGGGAAGAAAAAAATCTGCCTCATTTTTTTGGGCACATAACGTTGCTGAACCTCGATCAGACCAGCTGAAGCAATTCCAGATCATAACACTGCCCCCACAGGCTTGTACAGTAGGCACTAGGCATGATGGGTGCATCACTTCATCCGCCTCTCTTCTTATCCTGACGTGCCCATCACTCTGGAACAGGGTAAATCTGGACTCATCAGATTACATGATCTTTTTCCATTGCTTCAGATTGCAATCTTTACTGAAGCCTTTTTTGTACGATTAGCCTCACTGATAAGTGGTTTTCTTGAGGCAACACAGCTGTTTAGTCCCAATCCCTTGACTTCTCGTCACATTGTGTGTGTGTGTGTGTGTGTGTAAATGCTCTTACTTTCACAATTAAACATAGCCGTGAATTCTACTGTTGATTTTTTTTTTTTACGATTTGATTTCTCCAAACGTTTAAGTGATCTCTGATCACGATCGTTCAAGATTTTTTCCGACTACATTTCTTCCTGGAAGATGATGATTCACCACTATCCTTCCAGGTTTTAATAATGCGTTGGACAGTTCTTAACCTAATTTTAGTCGTTTCATTAATCTCAGTTGTTTTCTTTGCTTGATGCAGGCCAATAATTTGACTCTTCTGAAACAGAATAATATTTTTTCATAACCACAGGACATGTCTTCTGATATGATTGTTTTAGAAATGAGAAGCTACTCACTGCATCAGTTAGGGTTAAATAACTTGTTTCCAGCTGAACGATATTAATCACTGCAGTAATTATCCAATGGAAAACTCTTACCTATTTGCTTAGTTAAATCCAGGTGGTGACATTTTTGGCCGGGCAGTGTATGTCAGTGACATGTACCAACATGCACATGAGCTTCTGACACCTACACTAGTGTATCACCACCCTTGCCCATAGTTATTACTCAGTCGATCACGTCCCCTGGCTACCCTGAGATGGAGACAGGAAATCCAAGCTGAAATAGCCTGTAGTTCTCCTTTCTTCCAGTGACATCACTGTGACATCTCTGGATGCAGAAAGAACAACAGATTTTGCAGCAGAAGGACTCAGCTTTCATCGTCAATATTGCACACACTGAGGAATAGATTGCATCAACTGACTACATTTACCATCTGGACATCCATATAAAAAGTGCCAAATTTTCCCCTTTAAACTAGCCTCATTTTCTAACATATCAACCAAAAATGTTCTTGCAATGAGCTTCGGCTGTGGCTCAGGAGGTAGAGCAAATCAGTGTCCTTAATTGCTAAACTAGAAAATTTTCCATTTACTTACTGTTTGGTTTTGCTTGAGGTGTTCAAGTTGGAATGGTAGTATACACTGACAAATTTTACCATTCATAAAAATCAGTTTCTGCATACAGTGCATTTGGGGTGAGATAAAGTACCAAGCTGTTGCTAATTTGCTTGATTATAAACCTATGAATTGCCTAGTCTGCTTTTAAGTAGTTCCCAAAGTTTTAGAGTTATGAGCCAGTACGTTCTATCCAAATTTAAAATTTACTACTGTAATTATGTAAGACACCCCTCACAGCTGTTGGTTCTCAATGGATGTTTTCCAGAATAGTGTCTCATTGTAAAGTCGGAGCTTTAAAGAGATTTAGGCTTCCTCTGCAAGGCAAACATGTAGTTCTATTAACTTGGCCCTCACAACTCCCTTTATAACAATAATGAGCGATAAATTGAGTTTTTGGAAGTTTACTTTTCATAATTTTGCATCATCACTGACAGCCTCACAACAGTTGATTGCAGAAAATAGCGTACATGCCATAGACGCTACTGTGTTCCACTGTGGAAACTCAGCACCACAGCTTGCAAACCGCTGCTTTGGTTCTCATCCCTCTTTGGTTTACAACTGTCATGCCACTTTTCCAACAAACATATTTCTCATTTTGGAATGAAGCTCTCTTAAAAATACCGTTCAGGCCATTCAGTTTGAATTCTGCCTGTGAACTGTAAAACAGCTTGTCATTTGCTCCCTCAGTGGAACTTTTTTCCCCTCTGATGTCTTATTTTGGATCAGAACTCGTCCCGTCTGGCGGGAATCGGCCATGTTGTCCCGCAGCCCAGTACAGTATCCAAACCCGCAGAATCAGACCAGTCATCCCTCAGTTATGTAACCTCCTTGCAACTGTTGTCATGGCAACCTAGTGTTGTCATAGCAACCTGCTGCCAACAAGTCACAACCAGAGGAAAAAGGGGAGACACCAGTGTTGACAGAGAAGGAGCTTAGAGGGGTAGTCGTGGCAGGGCAGGACGTACGTCATCCGCAGAGTGTTCTGGCACACTGCATTGTGGTTGTACAGTGATTGTGTCAGAATGTGTGTACGTGAGCTGGTGTGTGTGTGTGTGTGTGTGTGTGTGGAAATTACTCATGTTTTTTGTTTTTTTTCTGAGTGGATTCGCAAACTTTTTGCTTGTGCACAAGTTTGTGTGTTTTTGGTTATGGTTTTGTACATCAGAGATGCATTTTCATACAGGCTTGCTACACATTGGTTGTCCATGTGTCTACATGTGTGTGCGTTTTTAGAGGCCAAGTGTGGACCAAGGCCTTGTGGTTTTTGTGGTGAGGGGAGTAAAGAAAATCAGTTGGCATCAGATAGACATGAAGTGAAGACAAGGAGCCCAAGATGGCTGCTGCTGGATGCCTGGTTGAAGGACACTTCCAGTAATCAGCTTCTCTAAATCCCTCCCCTTTATAAAACAACAACAGTAATTTTGAGTTTCAGCCTCTGGTAGCTGCAGTTTTCTTCTTAAAGGGACAGGTCACCCCAAAATTAAAAGTATATATCTTTCATCATCTAGGGGCTGTTTATCCATCTAGATTGTTTTGGTGTGAGTTTCTGAGTTATAAGGAGATCTGCCATAGAGATGTCTGTCTTCTCTCTAATTTAACGGAACTAGTTGGCGCTCAGCTTGTGGTGTGCAAAATACATTTGAAAAACTCAACATCAATGTCTTTTTCCAGAAATCATGACCACAGACCTTGTTGTGAGTAGTCTCAGGTGGAAACAGTTTTCTTCTAAATTAGGTCCACCAACCTAATCACCGTGCAAAAGACACTTGCATCTACTCGGCTCGTGATTGTGACAGTGCGGTAAACATTAATGGTGTCATCCTCAGCTGATCTGTAACCTTTGACTGGATGCACACTTCCTTCTGTGCAGTCATACGGTCGGCGGGTGCAGTGGAAAGAAACTAGTTCCTACATGAAACTGTGCATAACAAGGTCCGTGGATTATCTTGAGTAATCGTTATGATTTCTGAAAAGAGACATTGCTATTGAGTTTTTATTGTGTAAAATTTGGGTTGATGTTTTAGGAAATGAGGCTAGCTTAAAGGGTACATTTTGGCACTTGTGTAAGAGGGAAAATACGGGAATGATTTCAGTTAATCCAGGGTTCCTGAAAGCCAAAGTCGTGTCCATGTAGGTGACCAGATTTTAAGGATTTTACTGTTTTGGAGTTTGGCTGAGCATGAAACTCTCCAAGATCAAATCATTAGTACAAAGATGATGGTGCAAGCCAATTTAAGGAGACTCCTACTGAGAAACATTATGTCAAGAAACATCCAGTCAAGAATCTTTTTACATCGGGCAAAACTCTGCACAGTATAAAGTAATTCCTCCACAAAATGCCATTTGTGTTCCTCTCTTTGTTGAAGTTATGTGTGCACACACTAAGAAAACACTGTATTGGCCGGTTTTACAGAAAGGAAGAGGGGAACTCTGTTATTCAAAGGCAAGACTGAGTCACCAGAACTGAGGAACACCACAGAGGAAAAACGCAATTCTTCTTTCAGAGAGGGAAGCAGAGGAGAGACAGTGGGACTGTTAATAAGAGAAACAGGAAAGTAAAATGACATAACAGGCAGGTGAGAGCAGAAGACAGAAATGTGAGAAAGAGGCAGCAAAAAAGTTACTAGATGGAAAGAGGAAGAAGAGAAAGAGGGACGGATGTCGTAAATGTGCTGGCAGTTCACCATGTTGGTCTCATGTTTGAAAAAAAAACAGCTTGTCATTTTAACTGTATTCTGAAAGGTAGAATCAGTAGGATTTGTCCGAGCTGTTCATAAATGCAGAAAGAAAGAAAATGCTGCATAGTGTGTTTTTAAGCGCTTTCAGCTGGGGCGTGTCCAGACTTTTTTGACTGCGATGACTCAAGTGGGGCAGGTGGTGTCAGAACAGCATTGATCTAACATTTCTCATACCTCCTTTAAAAACATTACAGTATCTTACAGTTTCTTGCATTCCTTTTTTATTTTATTTTTAACTTACTTAAAAGATAAATATTCTGACCAATCACTAAACAACAAGAGTGCCAATAGCTTCGATACTTTATCATGTAAACCTTCAAAAATAAAGTGTACCTCTATCGTAAATTTCCTCAGGCTCTGAAATTCATCCTCAGCTCCACCATGAACAATACTTTTATTTTTATGATTATTATCTATTCACTTTTGTTTGTTTGTTTTTGTGAGTACCATAATGAGAGCCAACTAACATCTTGTTATACAACCATGTGTTGTGAAATGATCAGTGAATTAAATTAACCTCGTAAAAACTAATTAAAAGTAGGCTACACACAAAATAAAACAATGTGCATTTAAAAATACTTGTGAAACATTTGGTTCAAACGTGGCACAGGGGTAGACAATCAAATTTCACACCCCCAACCCTCTAGAAAAGCCCCTGACAGTCAGATTGTAGGTAGTGTGTGTGGTGTATCTGAGCAGACAAACAAGAAACAGCAAATCACAACTTCTGCTCGTTAAGCTCTTGCATCAAGTACGAGCCCTCCAAATTCTTAATATTTTGATTTTGCAACCCACCCTTGTTCTCCAAAGTGCTACTTCTCCCTCTCACGCACCACATGACAAATATTGAACTAATGTTGTAGCTCTATATCCAGAAATTTCCATTCAGTTTGAATATAGCCATTACGTAACATTTAAATTTACATTTACAGAGATGAATGTTGTACTTCCCAAAAACCCATGACTTCAACAGATAGCTGAAGCCAGCAATGTTACAGAATTCATGTGTGACCAGGGGTACCGAGGAGACTCAGAGAAAAAAGGGCAACACAGAGTGAAGAAGAGAGAGAAAGAGAGAAACACCCCCCCAAAAATGTTGTCTCTCTTTCCTTTGTTCATTTAATTGTTGAGATTTTCCCACACTATGTCCTGATAACAGAGACATCCAGACAGTTTGCCTGATTACAAAGGCAGGCAGTGTGCATTTCTCTTTCACTCTCTGAATGTGTGCGTGAGTGAATGAGTGTGTGTGTTTGTGTGTGTTTTATTATTGTATCCAAGGCAAAGCAGCCGTCTCTAAGTTTCCATCCTCCTCCTCCTCCTCCGCCTCCTTTTCCTCCTCCTTCTTTGGAGCGGCAATTTCCTGAACCGAGGCCAGGAAACTCTGCGTCGGCTGGTTGGGCTGAGAGGCAGAGGGGATTGTGGGAAGGAGGGGGAAGAGGGGGGTGA
This sequence comes from Lutjanus campechanus, assembly GCA_027495735.1. NCBI lineage: Eukaryota > Metazoa > Chordata > Actinopteri > Lutjaniformes > Lutjanidae > Lutjanus > Lutjanus campechanus. The sequence goes on along the minus strand of JAJHUR010089109.1, from coordinate 2,914 downwards.
GGGTTCAGGAAGGCTTTATGCAGACACTTAAGTGCAGCTACACCTCGGTGTGCTGATGTTAGCGCTAACAGGGCGTGTAAAGACAGAATGAGAGATAGTTTTAAAAAACGAGAGGAGAAAGAAAAAGGGGAGAAACAGAAAGCAAGTGTGTGACAAGAAACAAGTGAGCGAGAAATGGTGTGAAAGGGTGATGAGAGACAGAAATGGAGAGGTGACAGGGTGAAGAGCAGAGCAATGAGGCTTAAAAATGACAGAAGAACAAAACACCAGCAGAGACAGACTGACAGCTAATGAAGGAAAGACTGACAGGCTGCACAAAGAAAAACATGGATGGCCATTTCTGTCCCTCAGCCATTCATGGGTGAGTGAAACCACCTGAGCCCCCACCACCCACAGCACAGCAAGGAGGGGCGTTTGATTTGACCACCCACATCACTGCACAACCACATTACTTCAAGGGATTTTGTATCTGTTCAAACATGTATGCTTTTGTTTTGTTATTAGAAAGACAAATATGAGAAATTGTAAAGTTTGAATTAAAAGTATTTTACGATGATCTGCGAGGTAAAATGACTGTTTTTGTTAATGGAGCCTCATGACTTTGAGTAGAGCGACACTTAGAATAACAATCAGTGCCTGTAAGCACTTTTAGTGGACCTATGGGTGCAGTTGCCCCCAAGGATTAGTTGAAGCTATTGCAGCGAGTTTCACTATTGGTTGAAGAAATCTACTACCATTTCCAAAACTTTTTGTAGCTATTAGTCATTTAGACACTCAGATATATGTGAATATTTATGTTCACAGACAGTGCTATGCTATGTCAATGCTATGTTATCACAGCACATCTCAGAACACCTCCGTTGACATTTTTTTTGTTGCTCTTAGCTACACTATGTCACACGTTTCATTGCTGATTGGCTGCAGGTTTATTCAATTGCGTCTGGTGGAAATCAAAAATTAGCTCAAGGGTTTGGGGGGCGGGTGGATATGGGCTCCACATCCCTTACTCTCCCCTCTTTCAGTCCTTATAAATAATCAGTTCTAAAAATAAACTGTAGCCACAAAGTCTTTTGATATGTCAGTGGATACTTCTGTATCTCTTGCCAGATGCTAGCAAGGTGAACAGGCTCTGGCTAGGATGGGTATTGTCTTCCCACTTCCTCCTTATTTCAGCACTGTCGGGGTAGCTTCCCCCCTTTTTTCGATCGTCTGGAACTAGGCTGAGTCATTTCTTTACACAAGTTGATTATTGTCTTTCTGAATCATTTCTGCAGTGCACACTAAGATCATTGAACAGTCCAAGTTGGTGGGAAGACCTCAAGACATGAATTCATAATTTAACCATTTTCATGCCATTTTGCATATAGACTTTTAGAAAGACATTAATTAGATAGAACAGAATAGAATAATTTAAAAAAATTAACTATATGTTTATGAGGAATTTTACAGGGCCTAGGTAGCTTCGGGCCTAAGGCAATTGCCTAAATATAAGTCCCCCGTCCCCCAGAGAGTTTTTACACACAAACTGTATAGCTTTATATATATTTCTTCTACACTTTTCATGGCAGTTTTTTGTTGGTAAATCTTCATGGATGTAGCCAGGTAGCTAGCCAGCTAAGTAGGAAGATGACGTCCCCATTCTTTCACATAGAAAGCTGTAATTGGTCAGGCGTTTCTGAATTGCTGAACAAACTTATGCTGTGGGTGGTGACTCATCCAACAACTCCATGTTAGTTTTTGAACATCAAAATGGAGCATTTCACTGCCATCAAACTGTTACCACTCCTGTGAGTGTCCATTACAGTAAGACCTCTTCCAACTCCACAGCTGTTGTTCCACAGTCTAACCTCTGACCTGAGTTTTCCTTCAGGGATCAATTAAAAAATGGTAACCGGGGGCCTGAGGGTCCGAGATAACGCTTCTAATTTCATGTTCAGCTGCACAAAGAAAACAAATCTCACACTTCCTGGTTGTTATTAATTGGCCCTTGCTTGACCACTTGTGTTGCTTATCCAAGATTTTATGGCTGATGTGCACACAGGTACAAATGCATGCACACTCAACTACACACTGCTCCCCCTTCCCATTTGCTCGTTATCTGCCTTACACCACTTCCTGAGTGGAATGTTGAGGAAGGCTTGTCTCGCTCTGGCACGATGTTGACATCCCTGGCACAGCCAGATGCTCTGTGTGTGTGTGTGTGTGTGTGTGTGTGTGTGTGTGTGTGTGTGTGTGTGTGCGTGCGTGTGCGTGTGTTTCTGGTTGAGAGCGAGACAGACTGAAACAGAAGAGGTGAGATTCCTGAAGAGTGAGCTCATCCAAGGCTCAGAGTGTTTTAACTACCTGACTGAACTGTGGCAAATTAACTTTGTGCTATTCATGTGTACAGTGGTGATGCTGGTTCGCAGCTGTTACTGAGCCACAAACTGGCATTGTTTTAACATTATGACAGTCAAGATGACCTGTGAGAGAAAGAAATTCACATTTTTTTGGCTATGGGATGTGCAGACGGTACCCTTTCACAACTAAAAGCAATGTAAACCCAGACACGGCTGTATGAGACGCCACTGGTTGTTAACGTAGTATAAAGAAGGAAGTCCACATGTGGAGGAGGTGAGGTGTATGGATGCCTCATACAAACCTAGAACTTTCACTCAGGAGACCAGGGTTAGTGTCCCATGTGAAACCACAAAAGTTGAAAAGTACTTTGTGACTTTAGTGGCTTTAGTGACCCGTGACTTACGTGCATCACATAACTTAAAGCTTAAACATGTTTGCTAGCCATCCACAGTGACTCTCTCATCCAGGTGTGTTTTTATTGTATTCCTGCAGACACTGCATTTAGCCGTTCTGTGGTTTGGGCCTCGTGTGAAGTTATTATAGCCAAAGGTTGTGACAAATGGCTCAGCCGCTG
>JAJHUR010089107.1:0-17669 GCA_027495735.1 Lutjanus campechanus | reverse complement strand
GGCGGAATCTGTGGTGTGTGAATGAAGGTGAGTGATCTGCACAAACGTAAATACTCGTATCTCGCTGAAATCTTGACGGATTTACAAACGGTTTGGTTTCTTACAAACGTTATTAACGTGGCTACAATTCTGGATGTTTGACCGGAAGTATAACATAATTATCCATAAGTGCAGTGTTACTACACCTCTGACGTTTGTAACAAAACTAACTGTTTGAAAATCGGTAGAAAATTGAGCAAGTTATGGCTATTTAAAAAGTATGCACCACTACAACACAATGTTATGGGTGAGCCAGCTGACTGTGGCCGCCAGTGCGGACGTGCGATTGCATTGGCCGGCAGCACGGAGGAGACATCTAGCCTTTATTATACATATGTATATATTCCCTTCTTTCTTGAGTCTGTTTGCTCATGCAAAATGAAACGCGATTAATATAGATTAAAAATGAATGATATTTAATCGTGATTAATCGAAATTAATCCACAGTAACCCTGTGATTAATCTGATTAAAAATTTTAATCGTTTGACAGCACTAATATAAATCCTTAAAGAATAAATTTTGACCAAAAAAATTGGGTTGAGTAATTTACTGTGACATACAGTAAATTACTTCATGCTGAAGTATGTAACGCAAAATGTCATGTTCTTGGTTTGTGTTTGTGTCTATGTCCTTACAGGAGCACCTGAATAAATTACCATCTGCTTTCCAAACTCCATGATGTCCTGATCAAAGGGAAAAATCAGCAGTCACCAGAAGGGACACCACATTACTGAATTCAATCAGATCATCACCTGATTCATTTTCATGTACAATATGAATATGAATAAAATCTCTTCACAGCATGCTTGTTCAAATCATTTGTTCTTTCATCAGAACGTCCTCATTACCAGTCAGAAAGTGAATGATTTACAGTATTGTGGTTACTTCCAAGGACCCACAATTATATAATGGTAAGCTCTGAGGGTACTTAGGAAAACTGCAAATTTATTATTGAATACCTAGTTGTGAAAGACATTGTGACATTGTGCTGCATCTCAGCTGCAGTTCCATTTTAGTCTTTGGAAGGCATCATCCCAGCATAAAGAATCCCAGACAGAGACCGCTTGAACTTTCAGAGTAAATGCAATATATATTTCCAAGACGTTCAGTTAGGGCTGTAAGCTACCATTGAAGACAGCAAGATCATGTCTTCCGGATTGCTTCTGGGAATACAGGGGTTTGATCACCTTAAAGGGGTAGTTCAACCAGTCTCCTAAAGCCCCGACATGCTGTTTGCACACTGTCACACTACACACACACAGTTCAGACAGCGTGGACGTGCATGTGAACGTGACTCAAAGCAAAAGATCTAAAGTAAGGATTAAGGCTAAAAAACATCCCGTAAATGATGTCTTTCAAGTCAATTGTTATGCTTTTATTTCCTTGTTTTTTTACATTTGAAAACTGGTCACCATTCACAATATTATTTGTGAAATTCAGTGACACTGTTTTCCTGTGAAACTCCAGCAGTGTTCTGTGGATTAAAAAACTAGACCTGACCTTCAATCAGCATGAGGATGAGTAGAGAACATCTGAATTTTTATTTCTGGGTGAACTATCCCTTAAGGCAAGACACTGCAGGTGAAGTGTAAAGAGTTGAACTAATATCACTATGAACCTTCCCCAGTTGATTCCTTACTTACTTGTCCAGACATGTTTGAGCCCTCAGAGCCAGAGGACGGTGACAGGATGGTATTTTTTTTCTTCTGTGTTTGGTTGATGGAACTGAAGTGAGCTGAAGTGAACTGCTGGGCTGCCTTACCTTGACCTGCGCTGGGCTGATTTGGACTGAGAGAGTCACTGAATTTCATAACTGACTATTAGGGAGTCACAGAGCCATGTTTCAGGTCACACATTATGAACAACATTTTAATAGTCTAACTTCAACAATTCAGTACTACATAGTTCTCAGTCTTTACATGTTTTCAGCAACTTTTTTTTTTAATATATATGTATAATGTGTTTAGAAGAAAAACTCTCTTTTTCCTTTACACAGACTTGTGCTAATGTGCTAATTTGCATATCCAGAACAGAATCTGAGCATTGTATAAAGCCAGGGGGAATTTTGGACATGAATATTTAGGATTTTTTGTTCACTCCATAAATGAGAAAATAGGTCATTAAAAATCGATTTTTGCCATGTTTTTAGGAATAAAATCTTATATAAATCAGACTATGAATTATATATGAAAAGATTACTTTCGTCAGAAAATGGATAGAACTAAATATAAATATAATAAAGGGACAGTTCACCACAAAAATACATATTTTCCCCCTGGCTTATAGTGCTATTTATCCATCTAGATAGTTTTGGTCTGAGTTGTAGAGTTTTGGCGATATTGGCTGTAGAGGTTTCTGCACCGTCTCCAATATAATGGGACTAAATGAATAAATGGCACTTGGCTTGATAAATTGAAAACAAGAGTCTTTTTCCAAAAACCATGACCCGATTATTCAAGTTAATCCATCAACTTGCTGTGAGCATGTAGGAACTACTTTCTGTCAAGTAGAAAGAAAGCAGTTTTGGTTTTTCCTACATGAAACTGTTCACAACAAGGTCTGTGGATTATCCTGAGCGACTGGGGCATGATTCTTTGACAGACATGCTGGTTTTGAATTTTTCAAATGTTTACTATTCCCACCAAAATAAAACTGCAACTCACACCAAAAAATCTATGTAGATGGATAAATAGCACTACAGGCCAAGGGAGAAATATATATTTTTGATTTTGGGTTGAACTGTTCCTTTAAGGTAAGACACTACAAGTGAATAGCTTACAAATTTGAACTAATAGGTATCACAATGAACCCTCTCAAGTTGATTACTTGCATTATTTATTTTGTATTTATTTTTAGTTTTCATATTTTTTGTTTGAATATGCAAATGAGGTATTGGTCAATTAAAAATGTGCTCATTTGTATAAATTTCCGAAATCTGAAAATTGAATAAAGTCAGGTCCATAATTCTCACTTCATTTAGCTGACGGGTCTACAGGGGGAATTTTCTTTTTTTCCACTCTAAATCAAAAAATACTGTCAACAGCAATTTAAAATCAATTGTTGCCATGTTTTTTAGGAATAAAATGATATATAAATCAGGCTATGAATGCTATATGAGTGAATCCTATATTATGATTCACCACCAAGTTTTACACTCAACTTTGACTATTGTTCAGCCACAGACTACAATTTTTTTTATTTCAAGTAAAATAGATTCTTCCACCAGAGTTCCATTCCTGGCAGTATGGTGTTGTCTCTGATGTAGCAGTTAAACAGTCATGTTGGAAGATAACATTTACAGAGCACATAATTGATCAGTTGAATAAACAAATGTGTAAACAAAAAGTAAAAATTTTAGAGACTTCTTTTGGGGCCTTCATTTTTATCAAACCTGGCTATGGCCCTGCATTCAGCTGTTTGTGGCATGGAGTGCATGACTGTAGTTCCAATAGCAGCCACAGAGTGTCACCAGACTCAATATTTCTGGTCAAAGTGAATTAAAAAAAAGTGAATACATGGAGTCCAATCCCTGTATTGTCCAAACAGTTCTGTATAGAACACATCATGATTCAAAATGTTCAAATTGTTCAAAAGGTGAAACTCAACATTTTTCATGAATAAAAAACATGAAAATGTGATCTTTAAATAAATGGCATTACTGATGAGAATAAAACCTTTGTAAAGAGCATGCTTTCTCTTATTATACTATTTATTTGAGATAGTGAAATATCTATACTTACAAATGTTTCTTACATGGCCTAGTACACCAAATCAATCAGTCACTTACTGAGTGCCAAAAACACCAAACACCGGATCAAGTCAAGCATCATTTTTATTATTAGATACTCAAACACAACAGCATGAGTGCCATGATTTACTCTCAGTTGGAAGGCTGTAAAGCATGGACTAACTCAAGCAGTTTCATACATGTTGAATGTGTCTTGCATACAGTGACCTTCTCACATAGCACTTCCTTTAAGCAGGAGTTTGGAAACAAAAATGCTTCAGCTTTCAGTCCAGTTTGACCTCTGGGTCATTTCACAAAGCACACTCTTAATTAATACAAACTCTTAACATTTTTATGTTTCATTGAGAAAAACTGAGAATTTATTGGGCTAAATCAGCCAGTTTGCTTCTTTAAATATCCAACATATTGTCTTGTGTCAAGAGCCAACCTTTACTCAACATTAAACAAACTGCTTTTCAACCCATCTGGCTCAAATACAGCCAAGAGGAAGACCTCAACCAAAAAAGGCAATGAATGTCGTAAATATTGGGCCTCATGCAAGAACTGCTTGTAGGAACAGATTTGTTCTTAAGTGGAACATACGAGTGATTTAAGAGAAGTTTGGCATTCACCAATTTTCTCGTATTTTGAGTTTTCTTTCAGATACGAACACAATTTACGAGTGGTCCAGACCTGTCGTAGAGTCATGTGCAGTCTGCTGGTATACATACCTAAGTTTTTCACTAACAACTGTATATTTAATTAGTTTGAAGGCATTTTGAGTTTGAAAAATAAATTACAAACTACTCACATTGACATTATTGTTTGACTACATTTTAAATTATAATATAATTACAAATTTACATATAAAGCCTCTCATCCTTCATTCAATTATATATTATGACCTGATGTCAGGTGTATTTTTGTACATCTTCACATGCAGGTTTATAAAGTCTCTGTCCAAGTGAACATCCTCACTTATTCTGTCGTCTGCCTCCGTGATGAAACTTCCCCTTAACCTTCTCCTCTCACTGCAGTCATCGATCGCCCCTTACTGTGGCGAGTTGTCTTTTTTTTTCTTTAGTCATTTTCATATCGAGACGTTTCTTCTTTTTTCAGTGACAGTCTGATCCTCAGGTAACACGGTATTAACAGCACTCACTTCTCCCGTTTATTTGCTTTAGCAGGTCTTTAAATTTCATCACTGACACTGTTAAAATGACAGTTTTTCCTTCATGGATCTCTGAAAACAGAACGTCAAACTACAAACTCATAAAGTTCTTCTGTTTTTCTTCGATTCCATTTTCATGAATGAGCTCTTCCTGACGTGGAGCAGGAAGCGCAGCCCTATATGGTATTATTGGAGCGTAAATTATGCTAATTTACAAGTCTCATGCACGTGCACTCAAATACGCACAGGCGGATCATTTACACGGTTTTCTGAAGTTAAGAGCGTTTGTTGAATCTGACGTGGCGTGTTTGTACGAGCCCTTCATGCGAAAAAAGTGAGAGAAATTTAAGTTTAGAATACGAAAATGTTCTTGCATGAGGCCCATTGTCTTTTAAAAAATACTATACTGAAGAGTTGATGTTTTTGAGTTGTTCAGACTCAAAAATAATGATAACTTGTGCAAGTTCTCCTCCTTCCTGATCAAATGATTTTGGTTTCAGTTTCAGTCACAATTTGGTGTTTACTGGCTTACAGAGCTTGTGGAACTCAACATTTTTATTCCTAAACCTGATTAGACAATAGTAGTCTTATATTAGCTCTTCAAGTTGGGGTTCTTGAGACCCATTTTACATAAGAATACCAAAATATTCAAGTGACATAGGCATTTAAAGCTGCACTTATCAATATCAGTAAGGTAACAGTGGATCAAAGAACTACGTGCAATGTGGAAGGGGCCTTTCACAGTACCAAACCCACAGAGAATTATCACATCACTCTATCACATCAACTCCTCAGCTCTCAGATCTACTGGGCTTTTTAGACTATTTGGGATATTTGTTTTAGATTTCTGGCCCACAAAACTGATCAATTATAGCAGCTTTAAATCAGAATATTTTAAATCAGTATTACTGTGTTGTTTTTTTTGTACCAATGGTAAACACTTTGACAAAATGTATCACATTAATTAAATCTCAAAAAGACAGATTAAATTTATGGAGTTGCCAGAAAAGGAAAAAACATCAAGGTCATGTTTTATTACAATGCTTGAAATGCTGTTGCTTGTTGTTCCACCCTTTTGATTAACTTGGGCACAAGATACAAGATTCGTTCCAACACCATTATCTGTGTTTAACTGCAGGTAACACTTGGCAGATCACAGTCATATTGTTTTACCTGAATGACTGCCATGAAGCACAACTGTGTTGTGGGTAGAAATTTGAGTGATAAAACCAGACCTCAATATATATTTTTTTCTCTGTGGCCACTCCAGGGCTCCATACAAAATGAACCAAGACATGTACATTTAAAGATAGAATCAGTGTATGATTGTTTTTATTCAGCTTTAGTTAACCAATTCCAACATTAAGTTATCTTTGTGACTTGAAAGCACTCTTAATGTAAAGTTTTGAAAGTTTTGTGTCAAGCGCTGTCGAGCAGACTGAAGCAGCTGATTCATTTTCTTTATATTTTATCTTTTCTGGACACCACTACACTTCACGTTATCTTCTGTGCTGTGAAGAATATCATATTAGCCTTAAATAATGTGTGCTTTGTTCATTGGAATGGATACTATAGACATCACAGTATAAATGGCTGGCTGCACTTGCATATTCACTCTTCAGCTGACACTTACTCACACTGTCTTTATGAGTTCTGATGATCAGAGATTACCTTTTGCAATCAAACAGGCATACAGTGCTTCAGCTGTAACACTACACACACAAACTGATGGAGGAAAATAGTCAAACACACAATGTTACATTTCTGTCTCGCACAGACATACGGTGCACACAGGGAGACAGCTCTTGCAACTTCTAAATGCTGTCTCCAAAAATAATAATTATTTGTTACGAATGCTACATCATCCTTTGTGCAAGCACACGCACACACACACCCACCTTGTCCAAGTTTTCTAGTCACACACTAATGCACAAATGTGCTGAGAGCTTATCTAGGTCAGGCCTAGAGGTCAGGTACCATGAAATTAAAGCACAACCCTGAATCTCTGTCAGTGCACAAAAGGACCACTCTGAGTGGCAATGAAAAAGATTGAAAAGAATGAAAGAATGAAAGAATGAAAAGATGTCTTAAATTACAGAAAACAGAAGCTGAACTGATTAAATAAAGTTGCACTTAAGCTCAGTGGCAGACCTAAATGGCAATGAGAAGCAAGTGTTTGAATTGTTAAGACTTTAATACCCAGAAATCATGTAATGCAGTAACAAGGAAAGAAGGCTGTTTGGATGTTGCTGTTATTTTCAGTGAGCACAGATTTCCCTTTTGTGTTGGAATAAACAGATGGGAAGACGGCTAAAAAATCTAAGAGAAAGAGAGAGAGAGAGAGAGAGAGAGAGAGAGAGAGACAGACATACAGACAGGGATGGAGGAGTCCAAGGCCAGGCAGGAAGCCAAGACTGAAGCCAAACAAGCCTCAAAGTACAGAGGCCTCTGTCTGTCCTGTGTAGGTACTAGCGCAGGCAAGGTAAGGCAGCTTAAACACTCTAAACTTTACAATCTGACGTAATAAATGGAAGAAAATCACTTTCAGCTTAGGGTCACCCAACAAGCGTGACAGAGCTTTTTCTTTCTTCTTCACCATGTCCCCTCTCTGTCTCTGCTGCCCAACACAAGCCATGTTTCCATCTACATATTTGTTATGCACTTATGAAAGCACTGCATTAGAACAGGTTGATTTAAATAGCTAAATTTGGAAGAAAAGAAAATAAACTAAACAAGCAAACATTTAATTCACATGACTGATGAGTTGTTTCCATTTCAACAGTCTCCTCATTGCTCTTATGGCTCTATAATACATCCATGATCGCTCCACACCAATGTGATGCATTCTTCTTCACATTAATCCATGAAACAAATAGAAATATTTTCATCATGTCTCCACACTGTTTTTCATCGTTTGAGGTTTGCCCTTTTAATTACATCATTTTGTTGCATCCCCTTCTTCTGCAATGGTATAATGGTTTCCTGACTGGAGAACTGACCCTTCACTAAGGCCCGCCTCCAAACACCAACTATCCAATCATAGCTTATTAATCGTACGCTGTCAAGGTTTACGTTTCTCTCCGTCTTAACACAGTGTGAATAAGCTCTGAGACCAGTGATACTCTGTGTCTGGACATTGGCGTCTCTTTTGTAGTCTTTCAAAAACATAAAACACAAAAATTAATTTAATTAATAGAAAAGGGGGCACAATTTTCAGTCTCTTGCTCCATTTTCCCTGAAATACAATATCAAATCAAATCAAATCAAATCAAATCATTTGATTTGATTTGATTTGAAATACAATATGAAACATAGCTGGCAATTAAATGGTTTGCATTTGCTTTTTTTATTTTAAAAATGTTAAGTGCATTAATTAATCAATTAATCAATTTGAAAGAATCCTACAGTTCACTGCCTCTATGACGATAACAAAATGAGGGGGAGGCAGGGTGTTTCACTTTAGAAAATCTAATTTTGACATTTCTGAATTGATTCAGAATCTTCCACGTCTGCATCGTGATGCATCTAAGAATCAAGTGTTTCCTCCACCCCATTAAAAATAATAGTAAAAATATGCCAGTGTTTTGTTTATTCACTCATTACATGATAATTTCCAAATATTTATCTTCACTAATTCGCCGACTGCCACATGCATTGTCTGTGTTTGTTGTGTCCACAGTTCTGACACAGAGATTGACAGGCAGACAGACAGTCACTTAGTTCAGTTGCCTCAGTTTTTGTGTTTGGAAATGGAACTGTTGGTCCTAATTCAATTTTCCACCGATTACATCAATACACATAGAGAAGGGAAGTGAAGGGACAGTCTCTGAGAGGGAGTGTGTGAGAGATGTATGCCAAATAAACAAGCTACACTTCTCAGTATGTACCTATGTATAACATTTCTCTAAGCCTTTGATATTTACTCACTTTTCAAAGACACCAATTAATTCAAACCCTGCATATCCTTTTCATATTTCACCATCTAACAAATGTTTCCTGGGGTGTAAGCTAGCTTTAGCCCACCGTAATAACGAGACATTGGAATCTTTTGTTCTATGATGCTGCCTGACTTAAAGCGATATTCCACTTTGCCAGAATAAGCCACTCAGTATGTACTCACCACTATGCCGATGTGATGATGGGTGAAGGTCTTCAGTTCACAAAACAATCCTGGAGTTTTAGAAGAAACAGGGTAGCAGCCTCATCCAGTACAATGGCAGTGAACGGTGACCACGGATAAAACGTTTAAAAAAGAACACAAAACAAACACAAAATGTCTCCATCCTGCTTGTGTGGTGTAATCCAAGTGTCCACAAGCCGCGACATTAAAAATTAACCGCAAAAGACGCCATTTACACCATGTTTTTAGCTGAAATGGATGTAAACATGGCAGCGATCTTGCAAGACTTCCGCATGTACGAATACGAATACGACGAATTCGAAATACTTTATTGATCCCCAAGGGGAAATTCATTTGTCTGTAGTCTCATCTATTTGTATAAGAATTATAGAGTCTGATGGCAGTTGGTATGAAAGATCTTCTGTATCTCTCTGTCCTACAACGAAGAGAGAGGAGCCTTCCACCACCATTATTTCTTTGGTCCATCAAAGTGTTATGCAGTGGATGATCCATGTTGTTTAGGATGGCCTCCACCGTCCTCATTGTGTCTCTCTCCACAACTTCCTCCAGAGAGTCCATCCTTAGTCCGATCACAGAGCCAGCCTTTTTCACAAGCTTATCCAGCCTCCTTGCTTGCTTTTTTCCCAAACAAGCATGTGCGTCCATTAAGAGATATACGAAGTCTCACAAGATCGAAGCCATGTTTACATCCTACCGGCTACATGCAACAGTTGACATTTCACCATTCTCTGCCATTGTACTGGATGAGGCTGCTACCCTGTTTCTCCTAAAACTCCAGGATTGTTTTGTGAACTGAAGACCTTCACCCATCATCACATCGTCATAGTGGTGAGTACATACTGAGTGGCTTATTCTAGCAAAATGGAATATTGCTTTAAGTGTTCAAATCAGGTCCAGCTACATTGTGTCCCTTAATGGTTAACTGTGGCAGTGAGCATAAACCATGAGCACACAGCATCATCCTGACTTAGATAAAATCAACTACTGCATCAATATTTGATTCGTAGGGTGTGATATAAACAGTGTGAAAAAGACCGTGTGTAGCATGTTTTTACTTTTATATTTACACACTAGGATTGGGCGATATGTTAATATTTTCCAATCACCCATTCATCAGTGATTGGCAATCTTCGTCGCCCCTTCTTCCTCCTCCCATCTGCCTGAGTCTCAGCTGGGAGATGTTACATATGCTGTGTACATTCCCTATGCACAGTTAACAAAATAAACTCACAAAGTGTCAAGAAATGAAATATTCTCACATCTATTTTCTTTTTTCAACAGAAAAATATATCCATTCTCCTTTTGAAGTGAAGTTCTCTGTCTCTTGAAGTTCTCTCATTTACTGAACAAAGACGAACAGCATTGCCTCATTAACTCCTCATTAAACACACTTCATTCAAACTCCACTGAAAAACGTGTAAAACTCTCCTAACCTATAACTCAGTCTGTCCACTCTTCCAACAACCACTGACTCTGGTTTGGTTGAATTAAGGCCTTAATTCACCATGTGAAAAGAATGCCAACAGTCTAACTGTGCCGGCTGTTTTCCTCTCACTCCTCACCCATCACCCGCACCCGCACCTCCAGCTTCATACAGGTGGCAGGCATCTTTTTTTCACTTGCAGAGCACACACTTAATTTGGAACAAAGGCATCATGCCCTCTAGACCAAGAGTGAAAACTAACTAAAGAAAGACAAATTCAACAACCATTAAATAGTAATATAAAAGTCATCATCATTGTGTAAACAAGCATAAAAATCAGCTGCGCTTGCACATCCTAGAGCTGACCGAGTCAGAAGATGCTTTCAGGATTCAACTTAAATGAGTTCCAACTCCAAACAGAATCACCATGCAGCAAGCAACTTGATACGATATCACTCAGGTCAACAGTAGCCTCAATAAATATTTGAGTCTAATATTTAAACAATGTATTTCTGTAGTATTTTCTGTTTTATTTCTGTATTTCTAAAATTAGTATTTCTGTTTTTAGTGTAGATGTTAACAGCTCAGTGGCAGCAGGTTATTTCTTAGTCTATCAATGGGACCCAAAATTAAAAATACATATTTTTTCTCCAGCCTGTATTGCTGTTTATCCATCTACAATCATTTGATGTGACTTAGTGAGTTTTGGAGATATCAGCCACAGAGATGTCTGCCTTCTCTCCAATATGATGGGGCTAAATGGCACTCGGCTTGTAGCGCTCAAAGAACAAAAATATACATTTGAAAAATTCAACACCAGAATTACTTTCCAGAAATTATGACCTGGTTACTTAACAATTCACAGTTCAATTCACAGAGCTTGTTTATTTGCTAATTGATGAATGAGTTTTAAGAAAGGTTAAAATTCTCTGATTCCACCTTCCTCCTCCTGTCATGTTTTAAACAATAAAATACTCTGCAAGTTTGACATTTTTTTGCAAAAAAAGTTCAAATACCCTGTTAAAATGGCTTAAATGTAGCTCTATGCCTGGCCTTCATTTAGTATTCTAGGCTTCATGAATATGCACACAGTTCCTGCTGTCTCTACCCCTTTTCATAAGACGAAAGCTTATTCCCCTTCGGTGTGAACACACTATAATTCAGCTATATATGTTCAAACCATAAACTGATTCTGAAGAAGAGTGACAGGGTTGCGCACAACTGGACATATCAGAATGCTAATGTGTTTTACGTATGAATCTATACAACATTAGAAACGCAATGTGACAGATAATGAGCCTTTGGCTTGACAATTTTATCTGCTGATAATGCTCATTGTATCTTCTTTTGTCCATTTGTAGCGCAAAACATGTCTCAAGACAACATAACTTTCTGGGTAAGTAGCTGCACCTGGCTTCACCTCGACCGGTGCCGTCAGATCGCCGCCTACCATGAGTCATGGATTTTGTCTGAGGTTTCTGCCTGTTAAAAGGAAGTTTTTCCTCGCTGCTGTCGCCAAAGTGCTTGCTCATGGGGGAATAGTTTCAATTGTCGGATGTAAATATAATTATTGAGTGTGGTCTAGATCTACTCTATATGTAAAATGTCTTGAGTCAACTATGTTGTGAATTAGTGCTATATAAATAAAATTTGACTTGACTTGACTCTGTTTTGCTTACTACATCCAGCTTCTCCTGAAGCCTGAGCATCACCACTATAGCACCACCACCCCCTCACTTAACAGGTTTGGTTCCTGGGGCTCATTATGAAATATATCCTCGTTCTCTGAATCCGCTTTCCATGCTCACTGCAGTTTCAAAGCAAGAAATGCTCAGACATGGCGTTTATAACAAGTATAAGCCATTATGAATGAGTAGTGAGACAGTCCCGGCAGAGGACATGGCAGGACAGCTTTGGTAGTTTCAAAATTCATGTGTAATGATAAAAACCCTCAATATTAAATGGGTAAAAACTGAACAATGCCATTTGTGTGTTTTTTAACAATATTTCAGTTACAGTTTTATTCTTTAATGTCCATATTCTGTTATTTGGCAGAATCCCTCATTTTAGAAACTGTCAGTTAGTAACTCTTGTAAAGGGGATATCTCACTTTTAAAGTCGACCTTACTTGGAGCAACGAGGAGGCGTAATCTGGTGACCAAGTGGTCAAGACATCATATAACCGCAATCACTTTCAGCTAACAAAGACCCTCTAATTATTCAAGTCTACATTCATATAGTCATCTTGGAACCCACTGGCTATCATCTTGCAATGGCCAATATTTTGGGGATTCCTGTGTAGCCCGTATTTGCCAACCCCTCCCGATTTTCCTGAAAGACTCCTGTTTTTCATTGCCCTCTCCTGGTTTCCTTCTGGAATCACATTTCTCCTGTGTTTTCACATCCTGTTTTTCTTATGAAAAAAACAGAAAGGGGCACTTTTTGTCCTAAGAGCAGCCTAAAATTAATATATTCCTAGAAAACAGTTATAAAATGGCTTTACTGCGTTATTATAATAAAATTTGAAATTGGACCATTAGGCTAAATGTTGTGGTCCCATTGTGTATTCCACCTAAATTGTCGTTTATAAGTCATTTGCAGGTATCCGTTTGAAAAAAATGTGTACAATACTTATTATTAGATTATCTTCATTCTTTAAAAGTCATGCAAATGCAAGAAACAGTCACAAAACTCAAATTTTCTCCCCCACTTTGGTTTCAAAATGCTCCCTACTTTTGAGGTTTCAAAGTTGGTGTGGTCAGCAGATTTTTGAGCCAAGACTTTGTCTTCTGTGCAGTGGTCACCGTTTACAGTCCAATCAGCAACTTGAGATGCGGGAATAGAGTTGGGCATATGAATGCAGATTAATTTTTAAATAGCTAAATCGCTGATGGGGTTCAACACTGTATTTCAGCCAACGTGTTCCGCCTCTTTTCCTCTCCACATGGACTGTTGAACTGCATGCAACCAAAGCCCGCAAAACGGAGCTGGTCAATACTACTCAGACTACAGAAACCAGAATGCTTCAGATACCACCTACAGATGCCTACAGATTCTGCATCGCATGCAGATATCTTTTAAATAATAAAGATTACTCACACAGTATCGAGATACCATGAAAAGAGCACTACTTACACTTACACACTCATTTGTCATGCATCATGAAACGCAAACAAAGGTCTCTTAACAGTGCCCAAATGCTTTGCAAGTCACAGACTGCAAGGTCCAAACTCATTAGTTGATAAGGTACAGTAAACCTGTGGTGGGTTTACTCGTGCAGGGGACCTTGCCAGTAATCATACAACACTGCTACAAAAATTCTACAGACACTCGTATATTGGTCAGAGAGGCGAACAGCTGATTCATACATACAGAAGACAATCTTCAGATGTCTTAAACTACTATCTTGACATTATCAAAGATTGTCTGCCCCAGGTACCTGACAAAACAATGGAGCAAATTATGAAGAAATAGTGGAAGAAACTTTTTTTTTGTTTTTAACCTGGTATTGGTATTTGAGGATCACTGGTAACTGACAACACTGTCTATCATGCTTATGTACCACAGATCGCTAATTCAAAAGTGCTTTGTATTCAAGTGGTTGGAGTCCAATTTAAGTTTCAAATCAAGTGGAAACTTGTGGAAACTTCACATTTCAGGCACATAGAAAGTAGAAAAATATGTGTTTTGTGTTTGCTACTTTAGATAAGACAAATCTGCAACTTCTCCGACGACTGCAATTTTATACTTTTTGTTGCAAAATTTAGAAATATCTTCTCAGACAGAGGAACATTTATATTTCCATAAGCTTTAAATATATATTTAAATATATTCTAATTTTATATGAATATCTATTTTATCTCACATATTTAAATCACATTACCCATTTAGATGGAGAAGGGCTCTATATTTGTGCTCTATAACATGAGTGAACTAGTTGCAGCTCTTGACACCAGACTTAAAAGCAAGACTATGGAACTTTTAGAGAAGAAATAACCAATTCTTTCCTTTATAAAAGAAAAGTAAAACCCATAAATAATCAAATTCACCTTTGCTAAATTCACAAGGGGATTTGCTGCTACAGCCATATTGGCTCGTCTATGTTTAGTATCCTATAGTGGCTAATTTTAGCTAATATTAGCACACTGAAAGTAAATATGGCTCTAAAATGCACATTAATGAGTCAGTTTGCTGACTTTATGACACTTGTGCGACTAATACAATTACTTAGCTTTTTAGCTAAATGGTAAAGTTACATAGCCTGACTTTAACAACAGTACAGTGAAAAATGAGCAATGAGCAACTTTATGAAGAAACTTAAAAAACAGATCATGGCTCCAGTCTGGTTCTGTTTCTGGGCGGGAATACATCTGCTGTAAGGGAATTATTCTCTAAGGCATCTGCAATGGCTTGGGCTACGTATGGAATTGATACAAGCAGGTTTGGAACAACCTTGTGTTGTAGCAGCATTTTGGTTAGTTAGCTAGCTTCAATGTCACAGGGCACTTGTGTAGAAAACATCTAATGTTTCAAGTGTAACAGAGTGGGCTTGATAGGTACTACACGGAAGCAAGAGAATAAAAACCCAGAGAACAAAAGAATATCTAGTTCTAAAACAATAAGTACATTCCACTGCAAAATCATAGAGCCTGCTGACTATTTTTGTCACTGCTACCCAACATTGTCATGCTTTACTCTGGACAATATTAATAAAACTGTCCTGAAATAACCAATATAACATATCAAAATTATATAATTTTGTTGTTTAAAAGAAATATTTGTTTCAACACTGCACATTTTAGGACATTTCTGTCACATTATTGTTTCATAAAACTCCAACACATATACATCCAATAGATTGTCATGCAACTAGCAATGCTAAGTGTGAAACAATTCTATGTCCCACAACATACATTCTCTTTGGTGATGTCGGGCTTGCAGTCTACCCATCAATCTACTGGTTCACACACAAACTAACTAAAACACTGGAAGACTGCATAACATTCCACTTAATCTGTTTAGTTAGTACAGTAGCTACTGCGCAATCTTTTTCACCCTACATCAATAGTCAACAGTGTTTAAAGCCACTATGTGTAGGATTGGATGTCCAGCATAAAGACTGTGCCAATTTCCACCAGGACTGTCTCTCCTCAATTAGACAAATTTGAAAGACTACAAATATTCTACACGCAAATGCTTTAAAGTACTCCTTACATGACAGTTGAGCATGCACACTGGCTACTGTGTATGTCTTGCGATATACTACTTGACTCTTTGGCTCTGGACTCTTATTCATGTTACATCACATCTATGAGGTCAACTAAAGTGTAAGTAGCTTCAGTTAGAAGACATTCTCTACTGCTGTTGGAACTACTGCAATTTTTGTTCATTGACTCATTTTCCAACTGGAAAAGGGTTTTGGACAATTCTGGAGAATTCATATCTTGATGTTTTTCTAAGTGCAGACAAACATGTACTCAAAAAAAATTAACTTGTCCACATGCCCTTTCAATGCTGCAGTCAAAAAACAAACGTCACTTCATGTCCTCATAAAGGGGAGCACAGTAAACTGGTAACAAAAATATTCTCTGAGTATGTAGACTTTTCTAAATAAAAAGCTACAAAGCATAAGGCTACGGGGCAGAACACTGGGAGCCCTTGGCTTGTTCAGATAATGGCAAAGTGTGAGTGAGTGAAACCACCAAATGGTAGAGGGGTCAATCCAAAATATTTCTCCCAGACACCAAGCAGAGTAGACCTGTGTATCCCCTTTTAGTATGCAGTTTCCTCTCACTAAATGGTCAGCATAAATATAAATATGCAATGATAATACAATAATTATTATTACTAATTCAGATCCGTGTTATCCTGCTACATCTTTCTAATCAAATCCCTGACTCATGTGATGAGATTTTTTTCACTAATAATTGATCAAGAGAGATGCAACTGCTTAGATACGTAGAACTATTTAGTAATGCAGAGCACAGATTCTCAAACTTTATACTATAATTTGATGAAGGCTTTTGCTCTGGCAAACCTTATCAGAGAACTTTCTTCTTGTCCTGATGACACATATTTTCAGCATGGTCATATCTATGAATGAGAATTGAATGGAAGCTGGAGCAGGGACTTAAGACCTTCAGCCCAGAGTCATGACATGAGATGGATGTGGGTCTTCTTGAAGCACTAAATGGATGTGCACTGATTAGTTAGTGTGCAGACCGGAGACAGCAGAAATACAGTGTTGCTGTACACTACTCACAGCCAAGTTCAATTTACACTCTGCATGAAACACAGAACTTACTCCAGAAAACCACATGGATAACATGCAGAACTTTGAATAACACTCATTAATTACGAAATCATTTGAATTCAAACCGCAGGGCAACCACACATGACTGTGTGATAGCTGTAGTAATATTTATAGGGAGAAAATTACCTCTCCCCTGTGGTGCCCCCATTTGTGTTTTTTCATGCAAACAGTGCAGAGGTGTAAATTGAGCTGTAAGTCTTCACTGCACAGTCTGGTACAAGTAACCTCTTTTGTAGGCGCTGAGAGGGTAGAAGGTGGCCACAACAAACTTCCCATCAAAGGTGCGGCCTGTCAGCAGCCTCTGAGCCTCTTTGGAGTCACTGGAGTTGGCATACTCTACAAACACCTGGTGGACACAAAGGATATGTGGACCAGTTAGTGGGTGAATGTAGCTGCATTGTTCCCTGATCGCTCCACATCTTTGTTACGAATCAAACCATGGGAAGAGTTTCAGATTTTTAAGCAGTCTGCTCACATTTCAAATGCTGTTTTATAGACTTTTTTGTATTTATCATGCATACTGAATATACGTTTGCAGCTTATTTTTATGTGTCTTAAAGACTGTACTATTGGATGCCATTTCATATCTGTGTCCCTTTTCAAAAGGAGACTCCTCTGTATCAGTGAAGTAAGAGTACTTGTGCAACTGAAGTCATAACACAACATAACCCTCCTTAATCCATTATTTTCAGGGCCAGAGACACATATGTATGTATGTTAAAGTATAACTTACACACTAGGCCTGGGCGATAAACCGAAAATTTACCATTACCGAAATTTACTACGATAACCGACGTCATTTTGCCCATGTCGGTAAATTCGGTGTTTTAATAAAAAAGAAAATAAAAGTCTTT
>JAJHUR010089091.1:0-16763 GCA_027495735.1 Lutjanus campechanus | reverse complement strand
GGATTGTTTTGTGAACTGAAGATCTTCACCCATCCTCACATCAGCATAGTGGTGAGTACATATTGAGTGGACTATCATTCTGGGGTTGAATATCACTTTAAACCTGTCCCGTTAGGAGAACACAAGACGGTCAGTTATGTTGGTGGCAGTGTGTTTCTTTCGATCAGGACATTGTTATTTGCACAACTGTTTTCTTAGCTTCCTCAATGTAGTTCGCCACTTTGTTTCAAGCATCATCACCTACGTGGGCTGCATCTCCCTATAGTTTATGTTTTTTTTTCCAGCTGACTCTTTATAAAGTCATCGGACCAGATGTCAATTAAACATCTGGTCTCCTCTTGTCCCCATCTGCTACGACTGAACTTTTGGTGAATTGTTTTTCCTTCTTCTGGCTCTGATGAGATCCTGTCGTAATTTCCTGTAGTTTGTCCAAAAGTCCAAACCATCCAAACAAATGTGTTCTCACTAGAAACAACTGAACTGGACCGAAGTCCGGCTTTTTGATCCTGACTGTGGTCTGGGGGAGGTTTCATACCTGCAATTACGATCCGGATCGAATTGAAAGGTCCAAAAGTCCGGATTGAACAAGGTAGTTGAAACTGCCCTTAGACTCACAAGTCAAAAAAAGGAAAACAAAAAACCTCCACTGCAGAACCAATCCAAAGTCTTTAGGGCGGCTCTTTATGTCAGGGCAGTGACACACAGAAGTCGTTTGCCTACCACTGACAGGAATGGTCTGGAGTTTTCTTGGCTGAGTGAGACAATTAGAGGTTCCTGTAAAAGCAACAGTGGGAAGTGGTGGTGACTGCAGCAACCCCGCCGCCAGCCTCCACCAATAAGTTTTATTGAGGACATGA
Source organism: Lutjanus campechanus (assembly GCA_027495735.1). NCBI lineage: Eukaryota > Metazoa > Chordata > Actinopteri > Lutjaniformes > Lutjanidae > Lutjanus > Lutjanus campechanus. The sequence continues at coordinate 15,906 of JAJHUR010089091.1, read as the reverse complement.
GCATATGATAATTTGGCAGACGTCTCTAATAGAGCACACACTCTCTCGTTCAACGGCAATTTGTCGTTTTTAAACTTTTTCACACTTTGTTTGGACCAGCGCATGAATTTCACAGCAGCCGTGATGGCCGTGCCCTCTCCGTTTGGCCTCATTCCTCTCAAAAAATGATATACCCCGAGGCCACAGTGCCCTTGATGCCCCGCCTGCACTGCCCCGGCTGATTTCACCGTTTTCCCCTCTGCCTCCTTCCTGTTGGTTTTTTAGTTTTAAGACACCAGCGTCTTTTTCAAGTGAAATGCTGTACACATAATGCGTGGTGGGTTAGATCTGGAGCCTGGTATGAACCACAGAAGAACCGCCGGGCTATTTAAAGAGAGCGTAAAGCAACAATAAATGTCTGTTCTGAGTTTGTCACACCACAGAAACACGTGCTACTTCCCACAGTTAATAGTTGGGAGACTTGGATTACACCAGATGAGCAGTTTGTAGGCATTTTGGGAGTTTTTTTGTTTGTGTTTTTCTTCTTGAAAACTGGTCACCATTCACTTACACTGTCTGGGAGATTCTGTGACGCCGTTTTCCTGTGAAACTCCAGCAGTGTTTTGTGGACTAAAAAAACTAAACCAGCCCTTCACCTGGGACGAGGGTGAGCAGATGATCACTGAATTTTCATTGTGGGGTGAACGATCCCTTTAACCTGTAAGCTAAACTCACTATTTCCATGAACTGAAAAAAAACAATTCCCTGGCATTTGGCCTTTGTGCCCTCAAAAATCTGACAACACCAGAGGCCACGTGGCCTTGTCGCTGAAATGATGAAATTCCAGGCCTGGTTTGGAAAGAGTCAAGCAAGTTGTTTCCCTCCTGTTTCCAGTATTTATGTTGAGTGAAACTCACCAGCTGCTGGTTGTGATGCAGCTTTATATCTGACAAACAGACTGAGAGAGGCATCTCATCTGACTCTCAGCAAGAAAGCAAATACTGTAAGTGTATTTCCAAAAATGTTGAATTACAGCATTGCTCTAATGGACACTGTCGTACATCCTCACCTCCCTCATCGTTCAATTTTTAAGGAATATTTGTTAGATAATGTCAAAACGCAAATTTGACTCTGGGATGTATCTAAATGTTGAGTCGTTTCTTTCTCTTTTTTTTTTCTGTGGCATTTCATGACTTTAGATTAAAGCCTCACCGGGCAACTCAGCATGTTTGCAGCTCCAAATGGTTGCTGGAGATAAGTGTTTGAACTTCAATACCCAGAAATCCTTTAAGGTGACATCAGTAAGCAGAACAACATTCTCGTCCGTGTCGCTTTATACCAAAGGAGAGCAAAGTAATGAAGGTGGAAAAGGTCCTAGATTGCTGAGTGCAGCTCTTTCTGGACAGAGTGCTGCTCTCTCTGCTGTGTGGGAGTCAGATTGGATTTCGCTCTTAAATTTTGATTCTTCATTTCCCCTGGCCACAAAAGTCAAAACATCCAAACGTAGAATTTTATTTGGACAGACAGGAAGAATCTGCTGCCTTTGTTGCAGCCACACTTCATGATTTATTCTTCTAAAGTATGTTTGTCACTGTAAACTGTTTTTGCGGATAACATGGTGTTCTGGGGATGGATAGCTTTTGCAAATAATTTCAGATCTTAAAGGGATAGTTCACCCAAAAATGAAAATTCAGTCATTATCTACTCACCCTCATGCTGATTGAATGTTGGGTTTAGTTTTGTAGTTCACAAAACACTGCTGGAGTTTCACAGGAAAACAGAGTTGCAGAATCTCCCAAACAATTGAGGTGACCAGTTTTCAAGAAGAAGAAAAGCCCTGACATGTACCTGTAAAGTTGACTTGAAAGACGTCATCTACACCATTGGTTCCTAACCCTAACCTGGGGTTAGGGTTAGGGTTAGGCGGGCACCAGAAATCACAGGGGGTCCCCCCAGAGACTTTGTCTGTTCCGAGGTCCTCAAAATCAGGTTTGCACATGTTTGCACAAACATTTTCAAGGTGCATTTTCAAGCTTTTCCAGCACCTTACACCTCTTCATTGTTTTTATGTGATTATCAACCAAAATTATGTTTTGTGACAGAATTCTACCGACAGGTAACAAATTCTGGGAAAACAAAAAGAATTTAATGTTTCAAAATGTGTCATCTGTCTGTAAGTAGACTTGGCTTCCTGTGTGGGTTGCAAATTTTGTGCATTTTCCTTAACCGATGGTTGAAAATGCTAACAACTGATTAATCATTAATCACTGATAAGATATGAAACACATTTCTTTTCTAATTTTCTTCTTTTCTTGTTTTTTCCCCCTTTTTTCTTATTTTGAGTTTAATTTTAAGTTTCTTTAGCCAATGAACGGCTCCACCAGACAAAACAATGTCAAATGAGGTGCAATTAATGCCATTTCAAGATTATCGGTTACTTATCAATTAATAAATGTTTGTTTGGCAATTAATCAATTTATGATTAATCATTAACTTCCTGTACAATCTGGCTCAGCAAACATCTGACTTATTTTATTTCTTTATCTAAAAAATAATTAACTAATTCAGTCAGGCAGCAATTTATTATCAAAGTAATGCAATTACAGTTTCAAGCACCTTATCCAAAATACAAGCACTTTACAAAACTTGAAAACACTGCATTAAAATTCAAGTGTTTTCAAGGATTTCCAGCATCTGTTTGAACCCTGCAATTTATACAAACATCTGAATACAAAACTATTCAAAAATATACGTTTCTTTGCCCTCAATTAAAAACTGTAGGGTACTTAGTCGTCCGTAAGTGGAATGAATCACTTTGTTGGCGTGTGTGCGCGTGTGTTTGGGCTCAGCTTTCCTTTGATATAAGTGGGGGGGGGGCTCCAAGGAAAAAAGGTTGCCTAAGTGTTGGTGTGTGTGGTGTCACAGTCTGCCCATGCAAGTGAACGGCATGCTGGGACTTTAGGAGACTTGGATTACACCAGACAAGCAGTATGGAGACATTTTGTTTTTTGGGCTTTTGCCTTTATTGTGAAAGGACAGCTGAAGATTCGACAGGAAAGGGGGTAGAAAGAGGGGATGACATGCAGTAAATGGGCCACAGGCAGGAGTCGAACCAGCGGCCACGACAGAGGACTGACAGCCTCCCTACATGGGACACATGCTCTACCAACTGAGGTTTAGGGACGCACCAGTTTTATGGGTTTTTTCAGTGTTTTTTCTTTTTTTTCTGTTTGAAGACTGGTCAACATTCCCAGTTGTCTGGGAGATTTCCTGTGAAACTCCAGCAGTGTTTTGCAGACTAAAAACGCAAAACCCAACCTTCAATCAGCATGAGGGTCAGCAGATAATGAACTGAATTTTCATTTTTGGGTGAACTATGCCTTTAACGCAGCAAACACCACAAAGAAGCTCTGCCTGAACGTGTCTGGGATAAAGCAAACAAAGTGAACTTACAGCATGTGCTTGACAATAATGAGCACCACCAGCTGAAAACGTTCTGCTGCTTTCTGTACCGGCAGCTGGATACGAGCACAAAGGCTGAACGCACGGCCTCAGTTTGATCAAATCTTCTCTCAGGCTCCTCGTCTTGAGCTTTTTCTCTGACAACCTAAAGATGTCACACACAACTTGATGTGTCTTTTCCTTAAAAACAGCTTCCAGGTTCACTGTTTTTCTCCTTTGGGTCAGTGTTTTCACAGTGGATTCCAGGAACACTATTTTTTTTTGCACATTATCGCCATTATGTGAAATATGATTCAGGAAGCTTACACACTGCCTCGACTCCTCATGTTCATGCAAAACCACCACAGGGATAGTGTTCCCCTCACAAGCTCCTAAAATATCTCCTGTGTGTGTGTGTGTGTGTGTGTGTGTGTGTGTGTGTGTGTGTGTGTGTGTGTGTGTGTGTGTGTGAATGTGGTCTGAGATCTACACCGGGCACACTGCCTTCTGACCTTTTGCTGCTGTTTGCGTACAGTGAGCTAAAGATGTGGACTGTAATGTAGCCCACACATAAATCTGATATATGTGCATATATAAAAATTTACATAGTGGACATGTATGTCTCTCACCAATAATTCCAAGGTCATTTACTGTGTGGCTACTGTACATATTTTAAAATACAACAAAACAGCTCACATGTATTATACATTTTTACAACTACACACGTTTCAGAACATAAATGCAGACGTATATGATGTATGAATATATTGTTTCTTACTTCAAATTGACCTCTGTGTAACAGAAAACTTAAACAAGTTAATATAACTAAAGCTAATGTTTAACAAATGACATATACAATATATTTATATTTAATAATGAGTATATTTTATAACTAGTACAAAGAAAATATGTCTGCTAAATGTTAGCACATATTGCTTTTAATAATTGTGAAACAGTCTACAGTATATGTCTACACTGCCTGGCCAAAAAAAGTCACTACCTGGATTTAACAAATCAAACAGGTAAGAGCTTTCCACTGGATATTTACTGTAGTGACTGATATGTTTCAGCTGACAACAAGTTATTTAACCCTGCATCAAGCAAAGAAAACAACTAAAGAGACTGATGAAACTACTAAAATTGGGTTATGACCTGTCCAACACATTATTAAAACCTGGAAGGGTAATGGGGAAACATCATCATCCAGGAAGAAATGTGGTCTGACAAGAATCTTGAATGATGGTGGTAAACGTTTGGTGAAATCAAATCATAAAAAATCAACAGTAGAACTCACGGCTGTGATTAATAGTGAAAGTAATTTCATTTCCACACACTCAATGTGAAGAGAACTCGAGGAATTGGTACCAAACAGCTGTGTAGCCTTAAGAAAACCACTTGGCTAATTGGAAAAAAGGCTTCAGTTTGTTAGGGAGCATAAAGATTGGACTCTGGAGCAATGGAAAAGGGTGGTCTGATGAGTCCAGATTTACCCTGTTCCAGAGTGATGGGGGCATCAGGGTAAGAAGAGAGGTGGATGAAGTGATGCTCCCATCATGCCTAGTGCCTACTGTACAAGCCTGTGGGGGCAGTGTTATGATCTGAGGTTGCTTCAGTTGCTCAGGTCAAAGTTCAGCAACATTATGAGCCCAAAAAATGAGGTCAGCTCACTACCTGAATATACTGAATGAGCAGGTTTTTCCATCAATGGATTTTTTTTTCTCCCTGATAGCACAGACATATTCCAAGATGACAATGCCAGGATTCATCAGGCTCAAATAGTGAAAGAGTGGTTCAGGGAGCATGAGACGTCATTTTCACACATGAATTGTCTACTACAGAGTCCAGACCTTCACCCCAGTGAGAATCTCTGAGATGTGCTGGAGAAGACCTTACACAGCGGTCCGACTCTCCCATCATCAATACAAGAGAAAAATTAACGCAACTCTGGACAGAAATAAATGTTGTGACATTGTATAAGCTTATCAACGTGATGCTATGGTGAATGTGTGCCGTAATCAAAGCTAAAGGCGGTCAGATGAAATATTAGAGTGTGTGACTTTTTTTTTTTTTGGCCAGGCAGTGTATATGTTAGCATACACGCCAGCATGTTTCTACTGTAGAAGGCCTTATATCAGATTTTCATATGGGGAGTCTTGAACATTTAGTCTTATTATTATTACTGTTTGAAACTTTATTATGTTTTTTAATTCAATGCAATGGGGTTTATGGGTTAAGGACAAAACAGAAAAAAATAACTTCAGCGAATCAAGTCAAAGTGTATGTTTCTGGTTCATTCTGACTGAATACTTCAAATACTTTTGTCGAGGAGTTTGCGAACAAAAAATAGAGGCCTTATCTGTAATTATGATATGCATGCTGCTTTTTTCTGATGTAAAGCTGAGACTGAACTCATGTGCAGAGGGAGAGAGGTTTTAAAAAGTGTGTGTTCAGCTCTCAGCACTTGTGGAGCTTCCAACTGAATCTCTGTGTTTTGACGTTTAGTTTCACTTCTGTGTTGCTGTTTGTACGTTCAGGTATATCTGCTCTATCTTCTGTCTCAAGTCACTGCTGATAAAAAGCCACAAGGTCCTGGTTTTGCTGCGAGATTTTAGATAACAAAACAGACTTTTATTGTGATGAATTTATAGGAGGAAAAATGTTTATCCATCACTTCATCACTAAACACACACCTTCCTCCGCTGTGCTGGGCTGCAGCACCGAGTCAAACTGAGCCTAGCAGCACATTTAATGAAAAAAAAAAGGAGCAGAAGAGGTGACAAGCCTTCACCAACTCTGCCAAAAAGGGGTGAAAAAAGCCAGATATTAGCAGGCGTCAGTGGGGTTTTTCATAAAGTGTAAAAATGTCCTTAAGAGTCTGCAGCGCTGTGAGGCTTCGCTGCACAGTCAGGAGCTGTACAGGGGCGTGTCCAGACATTTTTGACTGTGGGGCACTGAGGTATGCAGGGGTGGCATGAAGCACATGCATGTACGCGCAAGTACGTGCATGCACATTAATTTCACTTTAAGGAGACTGGTCCTGGTATTGTAATTTTTTAAACGACGCAAAGATGCAATCCTCAGTGCCCACCATTAGTAGGTCATCTTGCACATTTGTTTGCAGGCGATATCAAGTTTCTACACTTTTTTAAAGACGGAAAACTTTGGTAAATCAGGTCCTAAGTTGGTTGGTGGAACATTTCATTGAAGACCATAACTGTAGGGTGCGCCCCTATATGTGCTGTTGGTCCTCTACAGCGGCTGCCGATTCGACTCCCACCTGGTCCATTTGCTGCACGTCAGCTGTCCCTATCAAAATAAAGGCAAAAGCCCAAAAAATAATCTTTAAAAAAAAACAAAAAAACAGAACTGTAGACCTGATGGTGGTGTTTGAGGGAAAAACAAGGGGATCATCGAAGTCAGGAGGCTTCATCATCCGGGCACCGTGAATGTCCAAATGTAGCAGACCTCATGGCAATCCATCTGATCGTTCCTGAGATATTTGGACTGAAATGGCGGACCGAGCGGCCCGCCAAGCAACAGACTGTCACCGCCGTCCCAAAACTGTAAGAAGCAGCATCTGTGAAATTTACAAATTTAAGTCCTTCAAGCTATAAATGCAAACCTAAGAAAGAGAGAACGCCAGAGTGTTCGTGTGTGTGAGAGCGTGTGTGTGTGTCTGGCCCTCGATCCTGCCCGCTCGGTGCATCATCATCACAGTGGGGTGTGAGGGAGCGTGAGTGGGAGTCTCAGGTGAAAAGCATGTATGTTATGCAGGAGTTCCTTCCAGTTATTTGGATGGTTTCTGCAGATGAATATTTTATTAGTGCCGGATGCCTCAGTAAACAGAGAAGCAGCAGCAGTTTATAGAGTGAAGATGAAGTCCCAGACCTCTTTGGCTTTACACAGTGAGTGCATAAGCACATGTAAACACACATCGCGATGGTCCGGGACGCTGACACACACACACACACAAACACAAGCAGACTCAAAAACTACATATGTGCTGTGAAGGTGGTGTAATATTGGTTTGGACTCAGCAATCTGCTTCAAAGGTCATTTCTCCTTCCTACGGTTTCCTCTGTGTTTCCATCAGCCAATGAGCAGCAAACCTGCAACTCCAGCAGCCTCAATTATACAGAGACCTTCTTCGCAGGTTTGTGCTGAGAAAAGTGTGGGCAGAAATCTGTGTCAAAGTTCGTTATTTATTCATTTTGACCTTGAGGTGCAAATGTTTCCAACACAGCGGCAGCTCTCCTGCACACATGCGAAACAGCTGTGAAGAGCGTGATTATACCTGAATGATGAAAGCCGAAGTTAAGCCGCGGCAAACGGTATCGTAATAGCAATTAACCGTGAGGGTTTAAAAGGAAGTAAAGCATTCTGTAGCACGCTCGCACTCCTGTATTGTCGGTGATGAAGTGAAGTGCAGCTTTGTTCGGCGCTGCCCTTTTTCTTTTGTGAATTAGTTGTGCAGGAGATGTAGTTCAAGAGGAAATCTTGTTAATGAGAGCCCGGCTTTACAATGAAACTCGCTGATCTGATGAAACTTTCATTTCTTCATATCGATATATTACATTTTTTATGAAGAATGGCCATGGTACATACTGTATATGTATCTACTGTCAGGGGATGTGATTACAGGATTTCTAAAGTATTCCTCCACACATTTTCTATATGTGTCCTATTGAGCATCATGTGTGGAGCAAATCCCAGCTGCAGGAGGCAGCAGACTCTGTTGTCGGTCCATCATGGGAGTACACAGAGAGAGAAAAACTGAAGATTACACCTAAAATCAATGTGGTTACCAGGTACCTATATGTTTAGGACTGTTGGGGGAAACCCTCACAGGCACAGGGAGGAAGCTCCAAATGGAACAGTTCCAGCTGGCAAACAGAGGAACTTCTTCATTTGACTCATGCGTCACTGTTAACTTGTTAAATGAGAAGCTAACTAAGGAGTTTTACAATGTTTCTTAAACTTACTCACAATTATTATATTTGTAGGTTTGATGGATATCTGAGAGTGAAATGGAACTATTTAATTACACAGAGGTCTATTAGGGTTCATGATATATCTAATAATTACCCAGAAACCACAGACTGAGTGTATTAATAGCTTGGTGTGCAGGGGTCTCAAACTCAAATTGGCTTGGGGCCACTGCTGGTATCTTCATTTCAAAGGAGGGAAAGCACTTTAAGTGTGAAAATCTACATTTTAACGTTTCTGTTACTATTACTTAAAATATTTTCGTCACAGGAAATGCAAACAGCAGTTTCTATACATCACACTCTGAATTGGTTTTTAATACATCTGATGTAAAATAGCTAGCTGAGCACTGACTGCGGTTTTGTCTGCGCCAAATTGTTTTTGTATGTGAATGGGTAGTTTAAATTGATATGACACAACTCCATAAAAAAAACTAAAAGAGCGCACTCAGTACATTGCCTATCCCCGCCAGGCAGCAGGTGGTGAAGCACCTACTGCAATGTGACCACAACCGTGAAGTTCAACCAAAATTAACATGACCTCCGCATACATTGTTCTGAGCTGAAAGAAGATTTCAAATTGTTGCAGTTGTTGATCACTTGCAGACCCTAGTGGCCAATTTATTTATTTATTTATTTATTTATTTGGGCAAAATGTAAGTTATCACATCAACATGTGTGATTCCAGAGAAATCTTCTCACTTAGAGACTATTTTTACAGAGAAGAACAGAGGACTGATGTTATTTATGTCATAGTTAGTGTATAAATCTTGAGTTATGGTCAAAAATGGTTTTAGTGACCGCCAAAATCCAATAAGTTCATCTTTGAGTCCAACTGAAGTTCATTTTTGAGTCCCAGTTTATGCTATAAGCTGTCAGCTTTTAAAGCTCTCTAAAGCTGCAGTAATTTACTGCTGGTTATCACAACGACTGACCCCTTTATTTAACCAGACTTTTCATTCACACTGCCTCCAAATGTTGTTTACACCAAAAGCAAGTTGAATATTTTCAACTTGTTGCAAATATGCAGATAACGTGAATAATGTGAAATTCATGTTTATTTGCATATTTACATTAACTATATATGTATGTAATCTAATCTAATTTTGTTCACTTTCTGTGTGAACACCTCATTACAAACAGTGAGCGAGAGAACTGAGACTGAGAAAAATTGTCCTGATATATGTGGTGCTGCAGTTTCACAGCAGCTTGTGATTTCTCCCTTTGCAAATGAGTAAGTTAACTGACTAAGTTACTTGGTCTGACTAAGTTACTTGGTCATAACCAAAACCATTTTTTAAAGTCAGCCTTCCCTATTTCTAACTCCCAATGGCTCCCTAATTTCCCTTTGAACTGCATCATGTTTAAGGCTATCCTTATAAAAAGGGAGCTGCTTCTCAACCTCGTAAATTAGTCTCTCGCCATCGGTGTTGACTGAAACGGAAACGCAAGGACGTCAGCGTTGATTTTGACCAAAGAAAACAGGCTGAAAGTGAAGCAAGTGGGCAAGACTTTGCTAAAATAGAACCAGGCCACCAGGCAAAGCTTGGAAAAAGATGAAAAAGATCCTTTTAATAACTAATTTAATATTTTTTCACCTCCATTCACTGCCTCCCGTGAAATACTTCGGAGACCCCCGGGGAAGGCCCGCCTCCCACTTAGAAAACCTCTGTTGTAGGAGAATATTAACTGAAAATACAGTTTAATTCAAGAACACATAAGAGTAGCAGCAGTACCTTTGTTCCCCCTGAGTAGTGTCTGCACATATTCATGAGGTGAAACACAGGTAACATGAGAACACGGACCAAAAAAAAAGTAGGTAAAACACTCGCTTTGCTGCTGCTTGTCTCATCATTTTGAGTGCAAGGTAATAATCGAACACAACTCAGGCAAGTGTTTCAATATTTTTATCGACTCAGATCTTCTCAGAGCTGGACTACGGGTTGCAGGACAGTAAAAGAACAATGAAAAGAAGAAGAAGAAAATTTACCTGAAACCAAAAAAATCAGGGGGAGCAAAATTTGAATTTAACAACTGACGGTAGTGGCAGTTAAAATGCATAAAAAGAATTATGATGCATTGCTATTTGGCTGCAACTGTGCCATTTACACAATATTGATAAATGTTACGATGTAACAGAACAATAGCACAAACACAAAAGAGTCATATAGTCATCCATTGATTCTACTGGACACAGCGTGTCCCACCATTTGCTCAGAATTGATTTGCTCAATTTATTGATTTAGTCCTCTTTCTTGTTTTTTTGTGCCTCTGCCAGTGATAAATCAATCCCTCCAGGAAGTTGTGATGTTGCGTTCCCAACAATTAGTGCAAATTCAGCCGATCCCCGTGAATTCTGCATGACCTCATGATTTTGTCCAATCACTGCAACTTCTCCGCAATTTTGACCAATCATTGTAGTTTCCCTTAAGTTTCAGCAATCACAGCAGTCCCCTGCGCTAAAATCATCCGTCTCAAAAAACCTGACTCAATGTTTCTTTACTTACTATTTTATTGTTTTTATTAATTAATTAATTATTTTTTTTGTCACGGGTAGAGGGTTATCATTGTTACTGACATTTATCAATGATCTGTGCACTTACATTTAAAGCATATTTTTATAATCTTGAGGCTTTTTCATAAAGTTAGATAGAACACTAAGAACAGAATGTGGTTTCATTCTCCCTGGAACAAGTTGCCTTTGATTTTTAATGAATTATATGAGAAAACAATTAAAAGAATTGAAAGATCGCAACTTTTTTTGCAATCTTCTCTTGCTCCCGCGAAAACAAAACAAACAAAAAAAAAAAACACCCAAAACATTATAACACGCATCACAGTTTCTTAGAAAAACTGCAGTGAAAGCAGACATTTTGGGCTCCAACAATCCCTCAAAATCCTGTAGGGACTGATAAATATGGGCTGTGTTGTTAAATCGTTTCTGTTTTGTCTGTTTTTGTCATTGTGAGTCTGCACGGGGTCTTTTATTTTGGAAATTGACCAGATTCTCCATGCTTTTTCTGTGCTGACTTCACGTCCGTCACATCTGTCAAAAATAGACTCGGTGTGTATTTGAAGAAGAGTTTAGAGATGCTACTGGGACGTGCAGCAGCACTGCTGGTGGAATCACAAGCAAGTGAAACCCCCTCCTCTACAGACAGGCACTTTACCTTGTGATCTGACAATAACAAGCAACAACAAGTCCTTCACTGAAAGTTGATCAGCTGTTTATAACTGTAAATTGTCTATCAATGTAAAATTAAGCCTGTTATCCTGAAAATAAAAGCCCACTACTCTGAAATAACACACTCTGGGCGATGAGTTAAGTGGCTGCCTGTCTTACTGCAGACCAAACTCTATTAACTTTTTGCTCAATTTAACAGTTAAGAACATCTACGCTTTCTACCAGATTATTAATGATCTCTTACGTCGCATAAACAGACACTTACTCATTCAGCAAACATTCGGCCTTAATTTGAACTCTGTTTAATGTGAAACTGGAATACAAAAAGTCATAAGTTAAAGAAATTTCAAAGGGACACCATAGCTGGAGTCTTGCTGTCAGAGTAGCGAGTATTTCAATTTAACATGTTTCCTTAACTCTGATGACATGTAGTGGTAATTTTATGATTTATTACAGTAAATATATTACAGATTTTTCCTTTAAAGGGACCTTTCTTTAGAAGGAGGTTTTTTTTTTTCATCCTGAACATCAACATTCACTTGAAGTAAAATGGAAAAGAGACAGAAATAATAATAGTATAAAAGGTACAGTTCTCAGAGAGAAAGAGTGTCTTCCATCTTCCTTTCAGTTTATTTGCTCTTACATAAAACAGCATTATTGTTGTACGGAGAGCAGAGAAAGTGAGGGAAGAATGGATGGACGGGTGAGTGTATTGTTGCAAACAGAGCAAAGAAAAAAACAGAGGGAGAAAAAGACATACTGAGGGGATACGAGGACTTGAAGGACAGTGTGGAGATGTATGCAGGGGAGGAGCGAGCACGGGGGAAAGAGAGGAAGAACAGAAAGAAAGTGAAGGTTATACTAATGAATGGTTATACTGGGGAAGGCAGGGAGAGGAGGAGGAGGAGGAGAGAAGAAAGCAAAGAGGAAGAGAGGAGAGGGAGGTGAGGAAGAGAGTGTGTGGGTGTCAAGGGACGTTTAAAGAAAGAGGTTTGTTTTAAGAAAAAAAGGTCTCTTTGTGTGTGTGTGTGTGTGTGTGTGTGTGTGTGTGTGTGTGTTTGTGACCTTGAGCGACCAAATCAGTGGTTACATGTAATTCAAGGCGTGTTACACAAGTGCAGAAACACACACACAGATATTCAGTGTCAGTGAAGATGATCTAACAGACGAGCAAATAGTCTGCAAGACTCATTACACATGAGGAGGATTGATCCAATGTTCAGAACAGCAATCAGATAAACAGCAGGACGTGTGTGTGTGTGTGTGTGTGTCTGTGTGTGGGTGTATGTTACACTCTTGTAATAAGGGTTCTTCCTAAAGGGCTGAGGTTCTACCGAGAACCATTCGCTTCTGAACAACCCTTTTTTTTGGAGGAATGGCTTTGTCGAGGGTTCTTTGTACGACATGAAGAACCTTTGTGGAAGAAAGAGTTCTTCAAGGATTGTTGAAATCCTTGAATAAACTGTTTCATCATGGCTTCTTTGAACCATAATATAAACGTGTGCTTGGTAGAGCCCCCATGATGGGTTCTAGATAAAACCCTTGGAAAACAAAAAGGTTCTCAATAGAACCCACTTGGTGTGTTCTAGATAAAACCCTCAGAATATAATAAGGTTCTCAGTAGAACCCCCAGAGTGTATTCAAGATAAAACCCTTGGAATATAAAAAGATTCTCAATAGAACCCCCTTGGCGGGTTCTAGATAAAACCCTTGGAATGTAAAAAGGGTCTTGGTAGACCCCCCATGGTGTGTTCTAGTTAAACCTTTGAAATATAGGTTTTTAGTAGTAAATGTGTTCTAAATAAAACCTGTGGAATATAAAAAAAAGGTTCTCAGTAGAACCCCCCAGATGGGTTCTTCTCAGTACCCTTACAGGGTGAAATGGTTCTAGTTAGACCCACCATATAGGCTCTGGGTGTAACCATTATATCATAATTGTTCTCTGTAGAACCTTTCATTCTGGTTGAAACCTTTCACAGATTCTTCTAGGTATAACCCTTCATATTGGGTTCTAGGTAGAACTCTCTGAAAGAGTGGAACCTTTAAAAGAAAAAAGTTCTACCAACAACCAAAAAGAGTTCTCCTAAGGGGACAAACAGAAGAACCCTTTATGTTGAGCACTTGTATTTCTCAGAGTGTAATATTGCTTTTCTCAGCTTGAATAGAGTGTGTCATGGACATGTCAGTTGTGTTCCTTTGTCTCTGTTGGGTGTTAGTGTGTGTTTGTGTCACTTAATGCGTCAGCCCACGTGTGTGTGTATGTGTGTGTGTTTCCGTAGTGTTGTCGCTGCAGTGATCCCAGTGACAGTAGCCTTATTGCCCCGGCTGTGGCCTGACCTTTTCGCTAATTGATTCTAATCAATTGAGCTCCATCCGTTCTATCCAGCTTCTCTGAAGGGGGATGATGCTCCTCTTCATTCACTGCATGTTCCAATCAAGACTTTAAAGTCCAACGTCCATCTGTGATATTCCTGCTCACTGTAGAAATAAACTGTTTTAACTTTAAAAAAGTTAGCGTCCGGGCTGCCTTAAAATTTTAGACGAATTTGAAAAGACAAGTTGAGGTAATTTTGCAATGATTCAAAACAAATGAACTTAATTCTTCAAATTAACTTGATATTAATTCAGTTATTTAAAATAAAATGTTCATTGAGTTTAAGATATAAAGTTGAGCCAACAACTTTGTCATAAATAAGCAAATAATGTTTATTATTATTATTATTATTTTATTTTTCTTATTTATTTATTTTTTAATATTTTGTTTGCTTTAAGTCAGAAAACACCCATGTCTGAGACAAGTGTTCAACTTCAAACAATTTAAACTGTGTTTAAAACAACAACAACAACCAAAACTACTAAAAATGTGCTATTATTATCTTGTATAATCTGTTGTTATTTTTTAAAATGAATGTGTTGGCCCTTATAGTTTAAATTAAGCAGATTTCCATCAACTCCATCAGATTTTTTAAAAAAACATAACATTTATTCAGTCATTAAAAGGGTCAGCTATACCCTAAGGATGATTAGCATTAGGAGAACATTAAGAGCTACTTGAAAAAATAAAATGGCACAACTATACTGTTAAATGAAAAAAAAAGTAACATTTTGTCAACTCCGTCAGATGTCAACAGATAGTTCACCCAAAAATGAAAATTCAGCCACTATCATACTCATACCGACTGAAGGAATACTGCTGGAAATACTGCTGGAAAACAGTGTTGCAGAATCTCCCAAACAGTGGAAGTGAATGGTGACCAGTTTTCAAACATAAAAAAACAACAGGACTGAAACATAAAATTCCTCCATAATGTTCGTCTGGTGTAATCCAAGTCTCATGAAGCCTCGACGTGCAAAGTTGACTCAAAAAAAGTCATTTACAGCATGTTTTTTAGCCTGAATCTTCACTGTAGATCACTAGTGTTCACATGCACACTGTCTGACCTGTGTGTGTGTGTGTGTGTGTGTGGTGTGACAGTGTGCATGGCACAGCATGTCAGGATTTTAGGAGACTTGGATTATGCCAGAGGAGCAGTATGGAGGCATTTTATGATTTCTTTCCAGTTATTTTTAACGTTTGAAAACTGGTCACCATTCACTTCCATTTTTTTGTGAGGTTCGGCATCACTGTTTTCCAGCGAAACTCCAGCAGTGTTTTGCAAATTAACAAAATAAGCCCGACCCTCAATCGGCATGAAGGTGAGTAGATAACGACAGAATTTTCATTTTTTGGGTGAACTATCTCTTTAATAGCCAAGAGTTTGATCTTTTAAAATATATTTTCCTGCATAATTGAAGAGTAAAACTCAAAACATGTTTTTGTCCCAAGAACAAGTGAACCTTCATCAAAGTTTTCTTCAAACTATAAAATTGATGCATTTTAGAAAGTCTTCTTCTGTAATATGCTGATCATGTTTCTTCACAAACTTAATTGAATGAGTTGATACACTGATGCTGGAATAGAGGAGACAACAAGTCTTTTTGTCCCTGCATTTTTCAGGTGTAGGCCTGTCCAACAGCGCCTACACACCAACACCAACAACAAGATGCAGTGTAATGCAGTGATCTGAGTTCAGCAGCAGATCTGCCTTTAAATATCCCCATCAGTATTTACTCGCCCATTTTCTCATGCAGTGACAAAGAAATTCATAACTGATAACGTTGCAGCGCAAAGAGACACCGTTAAATAGTCTCTGTGTTCATACAGGACAGAGTCTGAACCCCAAAGCACACAGTTTGTCGGGTGGGTTTGTTTGACAGAGACACACAGACACACCTGTCATGTGTGTAGAGTTTTTACTCACTTTGCTCTTCAGAATC
>JAJHUR010089077.1:29271-123944 GCA_027495735.1 Lutjanus campechanus | reverse complement strand
ACACTCGAAAAGTCTCATATAACACCAGAAAAAGTAGCTAGATTTGTCGCTAATTGCATCGGACAAAAAAGTCGCCAAGAGGATTAGGAAAGTCGACAGATTTAGCGAGAAAGTCGCCAAGTTGGCAACACTGGCTGCCCCGGTGTGCACTGTGCCCGTGTATGCCTGATGGTGGGCGTGACCAAACAGGGACAAGATGCAGATGCACTGCTGATATTTTCAGCATTTGGCAGACAGATTGCACGCACCGTTGGAGGAATTGCCGTGCATTTTGATAGTCCTATAGCCAACCCACTAACATTTTCGTGTCGTCTCGTCTCGTCAACGAAAACAACAGATACGTCTCGTCATATTTTCGTCATCAAAGAGTTATGTTTAGCTCGTCACCGTCTCGTTTTAGTCATGAAAAAAAGGTGCGTTAACGAAATCATGTCGTCATCGTCATCGTTAACGAAAACAACACTGTGACCCAGCCATTCGAGTGGAACATAAGCGTCCATGAATGAGAGTGGTGTAGCTAGTCAGGTTGTTTTTAACAACACATTCCAGTTTTGAGTTTGTCTTAACAGCATAATGCAGTAACTTAAACAGGGCAAATGGGAGCAGATCAAAAGGCTTTGTATTTGTCGACCAACCTGACACCAACACACTGTTCTCAGCCACAAGAGTGTTTCATATTTCAGATGTGTAGTTTACCCTGAGGGCTTTCCACTAGAAATTATTTCATTAGTAAACCTCTTTGGAAGTATTGAGCATACAAACTAGATATACGAGACCTGGATTATACTTTTTTAATACTTAATTATTTTTACTAATTAATTATACTAATTACAAAATTATGTAAAAGTTTTTAGCAAGTCTGAATAACATATTTTGGATTCATTCTATGTTACATGGAGGCAACATGAGGTAACATGGGGTAATTGATACACAAATCATGCTGAGGTGAAGTGCTTCTTTGAGTAAGTTAGCATCTGACAATGACACCAACTTAGCTGAGAACTGGCTCAAGTTTTTTTCACTGATAACGACCTGTTGCTGATTGATCTGAGCATCTCTACTACTCATGTCAATTAAACTTATTTCCTTTTACTGTGAAACTCAGATCCACCACAGCACTGCTGCTGCAGTGCTATTGTTTGAGATGTTGATACAACTTTCCAACTTCATGTCACCATCACAGTGGTTGCTACAAACTCTCTTATTATTCTGCCTTAGTCTGTGAAATGACCTTTCTTTTGCCAGAATCCCATTAATATTTAAGTAGGCTCATTTCAAAAGCATTAACTTAGCCTTCCCTGACTTCGCCCTGATGTCACTCAAACTCTTCAAAGTGATTACAAGAATATAAAACTGTCTTTTGTGATCATATCCTCTTTTTATTGCTGCTGTCTGTTTCCTCTCTCACAACTAATAAATAACAGAGTTATGTCCATGTATTTCATCCCTCTCCTTTTCAAAAGCCTGGACAGGGAGGTGTGAGGCAGATTTAGAATGCCATCAAAATGAATGATGCATTTGCTATCTTGTGTTACATTACAGTGTTAGGAGAGCCAGATTGTGACAAACACAAAACTAGACAGAGAGACAAGTCACACACTTGCTGTTAAAAACACTCAGTCTTTGTCATAATGGTAATGGAAATTAACACACAGAGAATGAACTATAAAATGTGCTTGGCAGTGGCTGCTGTGTAAAATGACATTAATGAACTGAGGGTTTAACGATACATTCCTATCCTGCTGTCATCTTCGAGTGAGGCCCTGCAGGAATAAATACCAAAGATGTCAAACAGGATATAATCATTGAGTCACAGGCTTGAATAAAATAAATTGGACTGCAGAATGCTCTTAACTGCTCTATGAATAATGAGAATGATATTTAAAGCAATTTTCCAACTTTGCAAAACTAAGTGAAAATCATTATGGAAAGAAAGCTGGTACTAAGCCTGTGATGAGTTTATTAGACACTCAGTCTGCCCACTGTTTGCCCAGAGACAGAGCTTCAATCACTGGGTTGTGCCACTGATTTGTATAAGCCAGATGGCACAACTGACATCCTTCCTGTGTTTCTGCAGGTAACATGCATCCGTTGCATTCTGGCAACAGCTGCTGCATCAGCTGGACAGGGTGTCCTGGGATACTGTGGGGAATATTTCAGTTCTCCGTATCCATTAGGTGATAGACTGGTATGAGCCATTTGGTAGAAGCTCATTTGCTGCCTTCATGGAACAGTTAATAGGCAGATTTGATTTGGAGATGTGACTGCATGGATCTGGTCGGAAAGATGACTGGATTTCACAGTGTCTGGTTCCCACAGCTGCCGAGACACTAGATTAAAAGATTTCCAGATGGAAATTACATTAACCTCAGAAACTCTGCTTTTACATCAATATCACAACCTGAAACTAAATATGAAGAGGATGAAAGGTTAGAGCTGTAATATATTTTAAAATATGTTGCTTATATACAGTATGCATTAGGCTTGTGCCGATTGGCGATCCGATCGTATATTGGCGATTAAAGGGATGAACAATTGTTTTTTTCACTTGGCGATGCTACCAGAGGTTGTGGCGAATGCGCAGATAAGAGAGAGAGAGAGAGAGAGAGAGAGAGAGAGAGAGAGAGAGAGAGAGAGAGCGTGTGCGCATATGACGGTAGAGCTTACTGTGGCTATAATTAATTGATTAACAAGAACAAAGTACCATGAATTCAGACACTTCTGATCCCTCGTGCAGTTAGGAGAGTAACTTGTGGCTCTACGATATTAGACACACAACACGATATCTGCTACCAGTTTTGCGTGGAAATACTTCATAATCCTTCAAAATATTAAATGATGAGTATGCGAAGTGTGCGCCGCGCTGTGTAAAGGAGGGATCAAACGCACCGAACTGAGGTTCAATGAGAACTTTGGTGACACATTCAAATCTCAGACTAAACACCAAGTGAAAGCTCAAATTAGCATTGGGCAATTAGACAATCCATCGTCAATTGCTTTTTTGGACAATTTTTAGGGCGATGTTTGTCATTTTATTTTGCTAATGTAATAGTCTGCAGAGTGACAGCCTCTGCTCTGCACCGCGCTCTCATCCAGCGACGCAGTTCACACCCACTCAGCAGACCATGAGTGTGCTAAGCTGGGTGAGGAGTGAGAGGAAAACAGCCTGCAGAGTCCGACTTTTTACACTCTTTTCACGCGGTAAAGTGAGGATTTATTTTGACCAAACCAGAGTTGGTGATTGTTGGAAGAGTGGACAGACTAACAAAGACAGTTTTGGTGAGTTTTACATGTTTTTCTGTCGAGTTTGAATTAAGTGTGTTCTCCAAGGAGTTAACGAGCCAATTAAGCTCGTCTTAGTTCGGTAAAAGAGTGAAACTTGAATTCAGAAGGTCTGCGGTCGTATTTCTCCATTTAAAATGGGAAATAAGTGCGAAAACATGCAATTTCTAGACACTTTGTGAGTTTACTTTGTCAATTGGACGTAGTGAACGTACGCAGCATGCGTAAAATAATGAATTCGCCGCTTGCGCACATCTCCCAGCTGAGACTGGAGAGGATGGGAGGAGGTGGGAGGGGGGACGATGACATCGTCAATCGCCGATAGATGGGCTGACGATGATCGTTTGGAAAATTTTAACATATCGCCCAACTCTAGTATGCATTGCATATTCTTTCAGATGTGTTAAAGTAGTGAGATGCCAGAAAAAGTTTGGGAATCACTGAGTTTAAGTGTGCTCACAAGACCAGGAATCCAGATCATACCACAGTGTTTAGTGTAGTCACCATATGGAATCATCTATACAGAAAAAACATTTCTAACTGATAAAACTGGCTCATTTGTCAGGATTCTATTTTAAGAGACATGCACATAGTGTTCAGGTGTAGTTACTTACATGTAGTTCAATTACTATTTAAACTACAATTTGCAGTAGTTAGGTGGCAGTTTAACTATATTAAAATCCCACTAACCTTTTCAGTAGGTAACTAATTTGGGTTAGGGCTTTTCTGGTATATGATACCAGTAATGAAAAAGGCCTTAGATACAGCCTAAAATGCAATGTCTGGTGTCAGTGAGTACGCAAGTCTATGCACCAATCCTATGCAATGTAATTAATTAACCCTGGAATGAGACTCTGCTACTTCCCAGAAGTATAAGGTAAAGTCCTGATATTAGAATCATTATCGGGAAGAAAAAATGGTATCAGAACAACTGTACTTAGGGTCACGTATGTAGTTATAAACTGCATATTCACAGTATTCTCATATTCGTTTTTTGCCATACAATATGGCACACTGCCACATTTTATGGGTTACAGTTGTAATTTAAAGGTCCAGTATATTGGCAGAATATGGCAGAAATGGAATATAATATTTATATGTATATTTTCATTTGCATATAATCACCTGAAAATAAGAATTGCTGTGTTTTTGTTACCTTAGAATGAGCGGTTTCTATCTACAGATGGAGCGGGTCATCTTCCATGCAGTTTGGCACGTTTTGCATGACTTTTGCTGCCGCCATAGGTTCTCCTACACGCCAGGTTTTTGCAAGCTCACCGCCAAATGTCACTTAAGTCTCCACATTGCTCCTTTATTGACAATCACCTACTATTTAATAATAATTACCTATGCTTTGTGACCAAGAGGTCTACAGTCAATTATTATGAATTTTCCTGGAAAGTGATCATTTTCCTGATTCCACCTCAACAATTGACAATATCCTCTCCTTGTAACACACCCTCGGGTTGCCTGAGTGAGGACTAGCCTGCTCCCTAAATACCGTCTAATGTCAGTTCAGTTGTACCTGTATGTAACAATATGATATTCCAGACTTAGATTGTGTGATAATTTCCCCTGATGAAGTTTGGATGTGACTGAATTACTTTTTCAAAGTAGTTTTAGTTTGACAAGCTATTTTTAGACTCGGCTAGTTAAGATACAGTTGAACTACTTTCATTTTGAAGTAGCTCATAGTTTGGTAAACTACAGTTTTAAAGTAGTTTTCCCAATTCTGCATATACACGTCGAACTGTGAATCCTAATGTCCTACAGCCATTATAACAGTTTGTTTTTGTCTGTTTATGTTGTGTTTGTCTTGTGTCTCGTAGCTTGTGGCAAACAGAATGAGGGCGAAAAGACAGTGAAAAAGAAAATCTGGGTGTTGCTGTGTTGAAAGTTTAATGATCGGATATTTGCATGCTGCAGAGCTAGATATTTATGATAACAGACACACACACATGCACACGCGCGCGCACACACACAATCCTTATCTTAAGGAGGCCACTGGGGAGTCATTACAGTCAACTATGACTCCCACTAAGTAGGTTACTTACTGTGCAACTACACAGTACAAATTAGGTCTCTGACAAGTGATGCTAATCATGCTGTTGTGTTCAAATATTAACACTGTAGTTAGACCGACTGTGCAGAGCAAGAGATTATCACTGTGGTGGAAAAAATAGCACTTGATAAAATCTACAAATCCAATTGCACAGCAACATAGTCACTTTTGAATTGTTTATTTTCTGGGTTTCTCTCTCTCTCTCTCTCTCTCTCTCTCTCCCTCTCCCTCTCTCTCTCCCTCCCCCCCTCCCTTGTGTGCGTGTGTGCATTCTCAAATCGTTTTATGTACACATTATTATCAGTATCAGTATCATGAGCTGGAGCCTTCTGAGTCTCTGGTTATTCAAATTTATCACAGTACAAACTTCTGGGTATACTGTGAGTGATGCGGTCCATATGTAGTGATAATGAAAGAGATAGAAGAGCTTTAAATTTGTGGGGAAACTGATTTAGTATCACACTATACACACAATATATATTATACAAAGCATCTGAAGTTCCATAAAATGAGTTGTGTCAATTTTGCAGAACCAACAAGCTGTTTTACATCACATCTGCCCAAATAAACAACTACATAATCAGTGATTGTAAACAACAAATATAGTCCATATGGGACTGATCCGATCCAATATCGGTATCAGGGCCCAATATTGATGTATTGATGTGTATTGAATTTGTGTCACTGATCCACTTTCTGGTATAAATTCCACAATGCCACATGTTTTCTTAACACTAACAAAAAGTAGCATCACATTTGCATTTTGGAACATAAAATAGTGTGCTGCTACACGTGAATGTCACAAGCCACAATCCACAGTGTCCCACAAAGGTTGGACAATACCGTTACACAATGTACATTACACAAACTAAACAAGCTTTCCAGTAGTGGAAACTCTTACTGGATGTGCATCAACATAAACTGACACAAAACTTTTCACCACTAAACTGAAGTTCAGTTTCAGCCTCATATAATCTTACGAATACCAATAATAATCATCATCGACTTTATCATCATCATGAAGAAAAAAGAGCACTGGTATCGATATGGAATTATTTTGGCAGATATCCAAATTCAGATGTCAGAATTGGACAGGGAAAAAAAAAGTTGATTGGTGGATCTCTACATCTGAGGTGTAGTATAGGACGTACTACAGCTGGTTTCCCAACCTCGAAAATTTTGTATTCCTGGATGAAATTCCAGTGAAATATCAGTGTCCTTTTTCTTCCTCACTTGGAATAAGTTGTCTGGAATTCCTATGATAAAAGTTTCAACCAGCAGGGGCAGTTTTATTTCATATTCCTTGTCTGTATAGATTTATGTCATGAAAACACCATTTAACACCTATTTAGTTACAAATTTATATATCCAAGTCTTTTTAAATTCTGCTTACAACATTAATTGAGTATCTTACATTTCCTTCCACAGTCAAATGGAGCACAAGGACACAATCTCCTGAAATCTACTCCTCTCTTTTGTGTGTATTTGGTAGGGAACAAATCCATGATTCTGTCTGACTTTCAATTTTAAGGCCACTATTTAATTTGATTTTATTTGTCAGACTATCGAGTGTTGATTTGTTAAGATCAAGTTCTTTGAAAAGAAGAATTTGGCATCAAGTGTGATATGAGGGTCAGTAAGGAAAGCTGTGTATTCTTTGACGCACATGCAGGACACCACAGGAAGAGGGGGTGGAGAGAAAAAAAATGATTCTGATTATTGAAACTGAAAGCTCATTTCGATCAATTTTTCGATGTAATATTGAATTTGTGACACTCCTAGTATATACAGTTAAGAAACATGAGCTGCATCATTTGTGAGGAAAAAGATGCACTTGTTTTATTCATTGGTCTGCAGCCTTGCCCAACTCCTTCCTTCACTCTTCCCCACCGTTTCTCCCACACTTCCTCATCCTCTTCCTCTCCCACACTTTCCTCTTCTTTCTACACTCTGTAGACATATACTAGTCTAGGATCAGATATCCTGTGGAGCTATAGAAGTGGTACTGAAAGAGAGGAACAGAGACTGATGTGGAGGAAAGATAGGCCAGCTTAGAAAATGGAGTAAATGTAAGGATGTACATGAGTGACACAGGTGGAGGGAAAAAGGAAGAGAAATAAAGGTGAACAGAAAAAGGACAAGCAGAGCAAGAAAATGTACAGTGAAGAAAATAAGAAAAAGTCAGAGTCAGGTCACCTCACCCTTTTGCAGCAAAATTCAACAATGGAACCAAGAGAAATGACAGCAATAAAAGAAGAGATCTACAGTACTTCAAAAGTCCACAGTTCCCCAATCACAAAGAATGTGGCACAACTGTCATTTTTTTCTGCACTTGTCAACTTGGTAAAAGCTCTCTTCTATCAGTATTTCTCCTCGTACCTTTGCCTCAAGTCCCAGCAGGTTGTGTGACTGTTGTTGAGGGAAAGTGCCGCTGTTATAAACGTTGAAAACTGTGTTTCACTGATCACATATTGCTAATGTGAATCAGAGTATCTGAAGGTAGGGACGGAATTTTATTAATACCAGTGATTGATTCTGACTATCAGTGTAGTTCTGTATTAATTCCCTGATTGATTTCTGATAAATTTTCTGTATGGGAAAAAGTAGGCATGCACAGGTTTTCAGTGAACATGATGTAGAAAGAGTAAAAAAATGGAAACTTGTGACTCAGGGGTGCAAAAGCTCCACTATTGAACTGCTGTTCAATTTGGAAATAAAGTCAAAGAAAAACCTGCTAAGTCTACCTGTGTGGAGCTTATGTTATTATAACATGGCATATTTACCCTCAGTAGCGGATGAGCTCCTCAGTTGGGAAGCAGTGGCACTCGTGCGTAGAATGTCCAATATATGCCATTCCCAGAATTTAAGCTTATGCTGCATAAAAAGATGTTTCAACATACTGCATTTACTTTACAATTGCCACTCTTGTCATCTTTCTGTGTGAAATGAATCCACTGCCTTCATCTACACCACTCCTTTTGTTGCAAATTTCCAGCAGCATAGACATATGAGCCATTGTTTTCCATGCAAAACTACCAGAAAGACAAAGCAGCATCAATAAAAGGAATTGATAAGCTTGGAGGCAGGGATGCACTGATAGATACGAGTATCAGTCTGATGCTGTGCTCCTGTGCTCGTACTCATACTCACGCAGAGTTAAAGGAGTATGTTAATGCTAGCACCAGGAAACAGCAACAATTTGTGACATTTAGAAAGTGAAGGACATTCAAGTCATTGTAGGAGCTGTAATGGCATTATTACCTACTCAAATCTGTACTCAAGAGCGGTACTCAATATCGGCAAGTAACCAAATGTAAGTACTTGTACTTAAGCTGAAAAAAAGTGGCATCAGTACATCCCTACTTGGAGGCATACGATTCCGATGTATCAAACGATTTGAAACAGGTTCAAAACTATGAATTTTTCTTTCTAAAGACTTAGTGACTGAACTCCTGAACTGAATTCCTCAATAGAAATATTTAATGTTAAGAAAAAGAAAATCATTTTGTTTTTCACCCACAGATCACTGTACTTATGCTACGACATGATGCTCAGTTCAGTCACAGTCAAGGTGGTTTCCCACTCATGTAGCCGCAGCAGGAGATACATGTCAGGTCACCCTAAATCTAGCACTGGAAAAGTTACTGATGCTGGTGCAGGTAGTTATGAATAATAAATAAGACAGAATGTCTCTCATTTAACCAGATGCTACTAAAATCCTGCTGCCACTGGCTATTGAAGAAGGAAAGAAGAACAGAGAGGGAGGGAAGAAAGAAAGGAAAGAGATAGGCAGATGCAGGAGGGGTAAAGGTATATGTGGTGGTGGACAGATGATAAGAAAGCAATAAAGGAGGGAGGAGTAGGGATATCCAAGTGACTGGTAGATTACTGCATCATAACAATAGCAAAACATAATGACAGCAGGCAGAAAAATAGGGCAATTTCTCATGAATGGTTTCTAATCCTGGGGCCCAACAGAGCTCTGTCCAGTCTCCAGTCCTCTTCTCCAAAGACACAAACAAAATCAAAGGGATTTAGACTTTTAAAATATGCTGATGATAGGACTGGGCGACATATAAATGACTTTCTTTATATAACATATGAATTCATGTGCAATATAGCAGATGACCATATCATCACATTTGACATTTCAGTGTTTCCACTTGTGGCTGCTGAGGGGCAGTTACTTTACTTCAGTCAGCCATAAAGCGTGTAAATCAGCTCAGATCGCAGAATAATCATTATTGAAAGGCTGTGTGCTGTGTTTGCCACCCAAGGAAATAAATAAAAAGTCCCTGTTTATGTAATATTACTGCAGCATCTTCCTGTACTGTTAACAGCAGAGATGGTCCATGAAAAGCTAACTTAGCTTGTTAGCAGCTAGTATTGTATTGTATTATGATTTTTTTCTGCCATGGTAGAAAAGAATCACATGAGAAAACCCCACTGATCATCTAATTGCATTTGCTACGCTACCTGTGGCTTCCAGCACTGAAAAGTATCTGGAAGACCTCCAGTTTTAGGCTGTTTTATTAGTCTTTAGTGTGACTCATGACAGCTAAGTTTTGCAGATCACTTCTTAAGATTGCAACTTTTCTTACAGAACTGAATTCTCTATTAAAATCATTTACTTTGATTGATAATGAAAAGAGCAATAAGCGTCTGGATTATTATGAAATATTTTTCCCTGATACCTCGATTTAAATATATCTTCTCTACCTAATATGTATATATACATATATATATATATATATATAGTGCCTGGCCTGGACACCATGGTCCTCTGGCTCCAGTAAAGCTCCCTGGAACTGAATGTAAGTAAAACCAAAGAGCGTGTTGCAGGTGGGAACAATGCCACCCACACTCTGGACCACTCAGGCTGGAGGGGCAAGTGGTGGAACAGGTCAAAATCTTAAGTGCCTGGGCACTGGAGATTGACCATCACCTGTCTTTTACACAACATGTGGATTGGGTCTACAAAAAGTACAAACAGAGCATGTTTCTCCTGAGGAGGCAGAAAGGTTTTGTCAGACAGGACATTTTAACAGCAGTGTAACACATTCAACATCCCTTCCTGGTACAACTTCCTCAGAGAAAAGCCAGAAAAAAACTCACAAGAATCATAAAGAATGTAACCAAAATACCATCACCACTCAAACGCTCTCAGACCTTTAGAGTCACACAGTGGAAAGAAAGGAAGGCTCCATCACTCAGGACCCTTCACACCTCCTTCATCACTCCTTTCAGGTTCTCCCATCAGGCAGCTGCTAGAGAGCACCTCTGGCCAGAAACAAAACTTACAAAAACTCTTTCATTTCCACTGCCATATCCATTTTAAACACGGACAAAGAGACTGTCACTACTTAATGCAGCTTTGCACACCTGCTCTTGTTTATTTATGGAATTATTTGTATTTTAAGCCAATTTCACTTTTATGAATCTTTCATTGGAGTATGCTTTTATGTTGTCTGTGAACCCCTAACCTAAGACAACTTCCTACCATTATGTGATAGACAAGAGACAGTTCTTTGAATATTTAAATAACTATGAATTATTTGACCAAAAAAGATTACTTCTCTGCAAAAATGAACAAGTCTGACTTCACAGGTGAGAAAATAAGTGAGAACAGAGTGATAGTATGATGCTGGTAATCCAATTTGTTTATTCAGTTTTTTCTGTGTGTCTGCAGACTTATGTCTTACTCTTTTTAAGTGTGTCAGCTATACACGTCTGAAAAGGTTGGATGTGACTAAAAATTCTGCATGTTTTAGTTTTGTTTGGTGATTATTAAAGATTGAAAGAAAAGGTCACTACACTGTGGCTTGAAATCAGGAACAGTACCACAGAATGCACTGCTTTTTAAACACCAAAATACTGTATGTTTAGAATCAAACACACAAATTGCTATGCTGTAGAGTAGAGATATGTTCCAGGAGCCCATTTGGCCGAGGAAAGTAGCTCACATGGACATGAAGCACATAAAGATTAAAATTAAACATGTTAAATTTACAGTTTAGGTGTGAGGTAAGGTCTACCACTGAGTTAACAGCTATAAGGTGATGAATTCAGTTTGCTGCTGCTAAGGTATTTTGGCAACACTGCTAACAGTCTCAGCTCTCTGATCCAGTACCACATATTGCTTGTATGGCTGCTTCTATAAACCTGTCCATGGTGTGAAAAACTAACACATAGCTGCCTTTTTTCCTATCTGTCCTGTTCCTGTCTGTCTGCTCCTGAAAGAACTGAACAGATTGCTCTGGACATTTCAGGATAATTTTTACTCCCTCTCTTCAAAGTGACAGATGTTGGTATACCATCACTGTTTGCAGGATATAGATCTTTAGAGTAAAAATCGTAAGTTGCCAATAGCCCACCTGTTTCTCCTGAGCATCATTGTGTGTGTGTGTGTGTGTGTGTGTGTGTGTGTGTGTGTGTGTGTGTGAGTGTGAGAGAGAGAGAGAGAGAGAGAGAGAGAGAGAGAGAGAGACAGAGAGAGAGAGAGAGAGAGAGAGAAAATGAGTGAATAAGCAAGTGACTGAGTGACTGAGAATGAGGGAGAGAGTTTGTGTACCTTTGTGCTGATATGTCTGCCTGTCAGGCTTTCCTAAAAGCAAATCAAAGAAAAGCAGACACAAAATTAACTTCAGGCCATGGCCAAGTGTCACACTAAACTCCTTACAAAGCACTTTTACTGGTTATTGAAAAGAGAGAGAGGAAAAAAACTATTTTCAACTTTTGGAATTAAAAAAAAAATGTTTTTACTGTGTGGGCTTTTCTGGGGGTCAAAGAAATTGTATTTGCTGTACATGCTGAGCTCAGCTCCAAACCAGCCAATACTCTCTTCCCTTTAGGAACTATTAAATAAATAATTTTATTTATTGATGTAGCCTACAGTACTCTTAATGATCAATAACTCCCTGCAAGTTTAGAGCTGTGCAACAACAAAAACAGAATTAATTCCATAAATCCTTCTTTTTCAATTTATGATCCCCAAACTTTGAGAGCAGCATGGGGAGAAATTATAAATATAAAATGTTTGCAGGCAGCTATGCTTGTTGAATATAAAAAATATGAAATAAAAAAATGAACATGCATAGAACAGAAACTATGATTTCCTCAGTGTGTGTGTATGTATGGTGGCCATATGTTTGCACATATGTAGGTAAATGCCACCTTGCAACACCCAAATTGTGGTAAGGATCGACTACAGCTCAAAATATCTTACGAAAACCACATCTGGTCAAGACGTCTGGCATGGATATGGTTAAGTGTACCTGTTGGTTTTGTTAAAATAGTTTCTCAGAGGAGTAAATATCACAAAGTTTGCCCTTTTAAGGAAGCTTAATTCTATACAAGCACATTCCCAAACCTTTCAATCTATTCCCTGGACAAAATAATCAAGATTACTGCCTACAATAATGGCATTAGACATCTGTACCGTCTCCTAATTAGCATTAATGCATCCCTTGGCCCTTAAAATGAAGGTTTAGCTGCCACCAGAATCATGACTCTTGGACATCTATAGAACACAATAATGAAAAATCCAATTTTAGGGCCGCCATTTGTCCAATGTCCAAGATAGCCACAAGTTCTATGTAGAGGTTTGGCAAAAATGTCAGCTTGTGTCAGGGACATTTATCCACAGCCAAAGACCAGAGGATGGTGATTACAGCTTGTAAGTTGGGCTATTTATAACATTTAAGAGAAGGACACCATGAGATTCAGTAGACCTTCCTATGACCTGCCTACGTTTGCACGAGTCCATCCATCATTCTAACCATCCATTATCTCTGCCCATCAACTCTACATGGTCTCACTGTCGCTACCTCAGTACAAACACCACTGAGATGCTAATGAGCCCTCTTGGGATTTGACTTTCCCACTGGGAGATCTGAACCAAGGGAGACCTTGTTTCACCACTCAACATGACATACTGTACTCATGAGTTACTGTTACTATGGGAACTGCTCGGCAAAATTCTTTTTGTGAGGTTGTAAAGAAAGTTTCAGGCCACCTGCACTGAAAAACAGCAATTATACAGAAAGAGAACCTCTTCATAGACATCACATCTTCACAGCAGTACAGCACCCTGGGACTGATACAGCATGTGTCTATTTGGAAAGTGCCAAAGTGTTTCAATGGGCCTGATAAGAATGTTTTAGGCAAGCTATGATTTATCCAAATAAGCCAAATTATAATTTAGCCACATATCCGCTATATACTGATGTTTTTGATGGTTCACAACATAAAATGATGTATCAGTGCTTCATTGATTGGCAAGAGTTATTTAGCCAAACACACAATACGCACAGAAGAAGTACAGTAGAGTACAGTATCTGTCTTGATGCAGATGAGTGAATGTGAAAAAATTGCTGCTTTTCTTTTTTAATCTTTTCATGAAATTCTTCTTAAGAAAGCTGAACTAAAAACGTATGAAGGCGCAACAGTATATAAAATTAAAAATGCCTTCTTCCCCCCATCCACCCGTACCCACTGACCATTTCTTTCTAATCAAACTCATACTGCCACTGAGCTGGCAAAACATAAAATAAAATTTTATAGAAAAGCAAGACCAAATGTATAATATGAATGATCTCACTCTGAAACTGTGTTCATTCTAACCTTGGAGAAACAATAACATGTTTCACTGCATTAAGACCCATGATAGCAAATGTTTTCTGAAAATACTGAAAGAAGATATCCCACAACTTATCAAACGTTTCAACAGATGCACAGATGGAATAACACATTTTCTCAAGACTACAAGTATATATGAATGTACTACTTTTCTGAAAGGTTGACCTGTTGATTCTAGGAAATACTGGCCTATCCCAGTGCTGCTGCATGTCAACCCACAAAGACATGCATCAAGGCCAGTATGTGGGCTGACAGGTTGTCATTTGTCATTTTGATTGGTTGCTAATAGGGCTGCACCTAACAATGTTTTTTTTTAAATGATTAATCTATCCATTTTTTTTTTATTACTCAAACATATAACAATTAATTCACCTAAAATACATATCCAAAAAGTTGTCGTATTAATATTTCAATATTTTATCTCATCATAATCCTGAAAAATAGACATATAAAGCAGATTAGAATAATAAGAATAACAGTGGAATATTTTAAAGTTAGTCAAATTTCCACCCTATTTAATAGACTCCATGTCAGATGCCTGATCAGAAAAATACTGGACCTCAAATTCAAAAGGAGTTGTAATGCATATTAATTTAATCACTAATCACTGTCAGCCCTTCACTGAACTGGACAATCAGTATTTTGACTTAAAAAAAATGGTTATGACGGAGTTATTTCATCACTGGAGCCCTGTGCAGGTGAGATGATCACTGACATTTTATTTACAGTGCGGGTCAAAGAAAATACTTCTCGTCATTTTTTTCTCTGCTGCTGAAATGAATAACAGACGGTCTTGAACGTTAGTTTTAGCCATTTCTGTTTCATACATGAGAGTACAAAACAGCAGAATAACTCCATCATATGGCGCATGGTGTAAAGTTAACAGCAGCGGTGCAGACATCACTTTTAACACGGTGGTCATGAAGGAACATCTAGAAAATCTATTTAAAGTGGCTTCTACTAACAGAAACATGTTCCAGGTGTTGATAATCCTCATATATTGTGTTTGGGTGCTGACAGAGAGTAATCAGGACGATGCTGCTGCTGCTGCAGCTGCAGGAGGAGGACAGAGCACTCGGTGCTTCACTTGCAGCACTCGTGTGGGGCAGTTTGTCCCGCTGTGATAAGTCATGTCTAGTTTGTGGAGCTAAAGAGAGCCAAACTGTTGCTTCTCTGACTCAAATACTCCCACACTTTAGATGATCGTGGTGAGCCTTGCTCTCTGCAGCTTGTTCTCCGGGTGAATCTCTGCTCTGACCGGGGCGCAGCAGTTCATAATGATGCGTCAACACACGACACATTACGTTGACAAATTGCCCCAGACCTAGTTGCTAAGTTTCAAAAGAACAAGTCTTATGTAAGGTGTGGGCCTGAGGGCAAACAACATTGGTTTAATGAATTAAAGGTAAATGTTACACAGTCCTCCTCGCCTGTTGTGAAATTTAATTGACAGTTTGGGCTTAACTTTTCAGGGTTTTGATAAATGATTAAGTGCAAACTTCATGAAAATGAAATCACATCAAAATGTTGTCAATCACTCTACAGAAATGTCAGCTTCTTCTAAATAATCAAAAATGGTAAAACAATCTCTATGTTTAAGTGAAAAAGCATCCATACCACTAAAGCAGGCTGCAGTCAGCACATAATGAAGTCATAACTCATCAACTCTTGTTTTGGTTAAAGTTCTCCTGCCTGTGAATAAAAAACATTATCTGTACATCAATTATGCATATACTAAGCAATGTCTGAACAAAGAGTAAAAGACAGTGTGATATCAGTCATTCTAATGTATAAGTTAAACAGCAGTCCAGCTGCCCACATGGTTTCATATTCACAGTCTTTAGGCTTTTCTCTTCTCTGTCCACAGTACAACCTTCATCAGTCCTTTGTCTCTTCCCCTCTCTCCATCCATCATTCTCTCTGCAGTAGGTAATGAGAATGGCAGTAAAATGTGTAAAGCACGAGATTAAAAACTGCGAAGAAATATTTTAGTGAGCCTATAATGCTTTGTGTGCAGCAAACAAACAGTTTATGAGCTCTGGAGGTGCTGGGCCCAGGGGGAGATGCTTTGCAGCAGGGATGGATATATCGATTGTAGTAGGTATAAAAATAATGATCATCTGGAGTTAGGATAGTCTCCCAAACCACCACATCATCCTGCTGTCAATGGCAACACAATCACACTGTCTTACAGATATTAATGTCACCAAAACAATCTGAGGTTTTATGGCAATTAAATTATATTGAAGAATTTCCTGAGTAGACGCAGGGAGAATCAATACTCTTCTCAGCCGTATCTATCCTCGTTTGGTTCAACAGGCACCAGCAGCACCAACAGCACCTCTGGTATTTTACTCTGCAATGATAGATGTAAATTCAATAAACTCAACCTCTAGTCCTGTGAATGGGGCGGATTATGGTGGACTGAATGACTGTTTGGATAATGCTGGATATATACCACCTACTGACAATCGTGCTATGAGACTTTAAGGCATAAAGCTGCCACCCAACAGTAGTTACGTGAAGTTGGTAAATCCCCCAGAAGCTTAGGAATCAGGTTGGTGTCAAATTCAGTTGACCTGCCGTTCTGCAGTTTGCTTTTCAGGGGTGGACAGTCTCACAACTGTTTGTTAAGAGGACTGCAAGAGCTTCTATGACATTTTCTGCCAAATAAGTGGAGGCTCATCCTTGGCTGCTGACACGTATAGAGGTTTGTAGCTAGCTTGGTCACAGCTAGCAGCAGCACCAGCCATTAGGCGAGCCGCTCCCTTTCAGCCTCAAGCAGTTTTGCTCAACATATCTACAGTACATTCCACTTTTTGGTGGTGTGAAATAGAGCCAGTGAAAATTTTACAACAAAAATGGAGAGTCTAGTATTTAAGGAGATTTTGACCAGTAAAGCTGGAAAAACACTTCAGCACTGCATTCATCTCACCAGTGCTCCATGACCTGATGATGATGATGACTTCAACTATACATACAAGTTTAGTGACTGTATCTTGCCAGGTTATGATACTCTTTCATTGCCAAAACCCATTCCCAGGTGTATAACACCTGGCAAACACTTAAAACCACTTCTGTGGTAGTTCCCACTAATAGGTAGAGATGTTCCTAGTGTCTAATTTCCCTGTTGATTAAACGCAAATTTTAATTTAGATTAGTCAACTAGTTTAACAGTAAGAAAACACTCAGAAAGCAGTTACAATTGTGCACAATTTATTATTTGAAAATGTAAATCACTGTCAGCCATTTGAAGCTGCTAATCAGAGTCTACAATTGCCAAATCGTATGCGTGCCACTTTGCACTGTGCAATACAAACAATGCACATTAACGTACAAAACATGACAACTCCACTAAATGCTTCACCTTTTTAGACTGATGAGTATCACAGTGACTGTGGGTAAACATCCTGGAGCTGATGTTAGTCTACATTCAACGTTATTTTCATTTTCTAAATTAAAACACTGTCAAACCATGCTGGTTTTATGAGCTGTCATCTGTCGGACTTTGCTGATAAAAACATCTGGGGTTGCATAGGACATCGGGCCACAGCCCTGATGTGTGGCAAGAGTTAACTGTCATTGTGCACGAATGAAACATTGATAATTAGCTTAACTGACTAGTATTTCTGGTGCTGACTAGCGAGGGTGGCGAGGTTTAATCGCATAGTCGACTAATCGCGCACATCCCTACTAATGGGTGTCTCAAAGGACCACATTTTGTCATTATGACATAAACAAGCACACAAACACAGATTCACTAGGTGAAATCAATACTAGCTGCTAGCGGTGGGCGATACAGCCTCAAAATTTTATCATAATATTTCAAGGAAATCTGTGATATTTATGACAATACAGAAAAAAATATACTGAACAACGTTTTATTGGTGATTGCAGCTTGCAGGCAACAGCATTTATTAGTGCAAACAAAATGAAGGACATTTTCCATCCTTCTTTTCCAATGAGCTACTGTTATTTATGATAGTCACTTAACCTTGTAACTGTTCAGGAGCCTGCACAGTATTGTCACCTAATAAAACTGACCTCAAATTTTAATTACAAATGTAAACAAACAAAAGCAATCCAAACAACCCTTCAGTCAAACTGTCAAACACTCACTGCTTATAAAAATGAAATAAAAATGCTGTCAAAACTTAAATAACAGTTGCCTTGCATCTTGTTTTTTTGGATTACCATCAAGTGAGGTAGAATATCAGTGTTGAAATTGCTGCATTGCTGCATATTTTAGTCTGCTGTGTATAAACCACAGAACTGTACAGTGAAATCAGGAGTCATGATCAAAAAAGTTTTTATATTTGTCGGCACTTCACGCACACGCTCCCCTCCTTCCCTCTGCTGCTTTTCTCTCTTCCCTCACAGTTATTAGTAATCGCCATGAAGTAATTAAGTATTTAAAAGTACACAAATTGGACATGGAGGGAAAAAAACAAACCACAGAAATGTATGGTAATATTATGATTCATAATCGTAAAAAGTTTTTATATCAAGTCCGCACATCTGCCCATATTCGCACACTCTCTCCCTCCCTTGCTCTCTGCTGCAGGTTGGCTCTTTTTCCTTTAACCTGGTTTCAGGTGGAGCTGCAGCTCCATCAGCACTCGCTCCTCATGTCCATGCCTTTTTTCCATATAGCTCTCTCCAAACAGGATGCTTTCAGTGCCTGTTTCGCCATTTAGAACAATGGATGCACTTCAAAACACGAGTGTCAGATGCCTTTAGTGTGTTTTGGCCTTAAGACATGTTTGGACTTGTGTCATTAATGTACGTGCTGGTGGAACACTTGACAATAGTAAAAGACCAAAACCACTTTCAAGGCTACCATTTTTACGAATCTTCAAAATGACACATCTATGGACTGTCAATACGAGATGCTTCGTATTCATAGACCACAAACATCCAGTGCAAACAGCTATCTAGTTAGCTTTAGACTGAACAAAACGAAAAAAAAAAAGAATTTATGCCCTCATCAGGAACTTTTATCTCTTCACCTCTCATTACCAAGCTCAGATCAGTGTGTACAGTCTCTTTCAGACAGTTCCTTTCTAGAAGTTAGATAGCCAGAGCCAGCTAGACACCACAAGTGACAATTGTCCCACAATAATGCTGGGGGCATGTATAGAGGTTCTATTCACATTACAGTTTACTGGACTATTGAGACTCAGGACCCAGCGAACGTAGCCACTATCAGCTCCTTTTGGGACTGCAAGTAACTCAATATTCACAATGTAGACACTTTTATACATCATGCAAAAACAAAAACTGAAATTCATCAAATTCCATATATTACTCATCTCTGATGCTTATTACAAAAAGAAAGTCACATATCATGTGTCAAAATGTTGAGATCAGTCAGAAATCCAGTGCATTACACTGTCAAAGCAACACTTCTGAAGCCCATTATTCACCTCTAGGGCCACAACTAACAATGTCTTACATTATCAATTAATGTGCCTTTTATTTTCGGCATTAATTGCTTGATCTGTTGGTCTATAAAATGTAAGAAAATAGTAAATAAAGCCCATCACAGTTTGCATAAAGATGATGACATCATATTGCTTGCTTTGTCAGACAAAGAAAGTCCAAAACAAAAACAAAAAAGCAACAAATCCTCTCATTTAATAAAGTGGAACAGATGATTGTTTGCTTGAAAAGTGATAAAACTATTAATAGGGTTCATTAACTAATTATTTTTCAACTGACTTATCAATTAATCTTTTCAGCTCATCACCATAAAGCTGACAAAAATAACTACTCCAATGAATGTGAAAGGAATGAGACTAAGAAGAACAATGCAGCCTCCCTGCTTTGTGCATGTGTCATTGTATGTCCTTCTAGGACAGTCTGTGGGATCAGCACTGAGGACTTTGGTTTTATGAGTCTAATTCCAGTGGGCTGATGTGAGGCAGTTAGCTCTTTAACAACAATCTCTTTGAGGCTGGTTCCTCCTCTCTGGTCCTGGCTGAATTATCACTAATCTATCAGACAGAGGAAGCCCGAGGAGGAAAAGTGTTCAAAGACACTCTAAAAACTTCAGAAAGATGACAGGACATTGGACTCAAATACCTGCAGGCCATCATCTTACTAGAGATAAGAGACGAGAGATGACAAGGAAACCAGCTGTCATGATGGAAAAAGCTGAATAAAATGAGTAAATTCAAATATGTGGTGCTGATTTTGTTCTCTGATGAGTTTGACCTTGTGTACTCAAAATTTGATACCATTCAGAGAGAGCAGAAACACTGCTCCGCTCCTGAAGCAGGATTTCAGCTGGAAGAAAAGTTGTGATCTGGGATTCTGACAGGCATCAGAGCTGCTACAGACTGAAAATGGTCACCAATTATCTGGGTTCAAAGGTAACGTTTCATTCTGAAAGAGATTTATTCTCCTGTTGTCTGGTTCGCACCTCTGAGAGAAGAACACTGAATAAAGACAAACTAGGGAAACATATTTAGGTCAGATTAAAATAGATTTTTTTTTTATCTTTTTCCTTAGTAAACAGAACAAACAAAACAAGGCTTCACTTTCAGATATTCTCCGAAGTATGAGTAGATCTGCCAGTACATCTGGATAAATCTGTCATAGTAAAATAAATTTATATTTCATTTTTTTTTCAGAAAAAACCCACTTGATTCCATTATGTATACTTATTCTAATCATCAAAAAAACATTGCAATTATTTTGAGAGATGAAATGTTATATTTGGCATCATATTTTTAATTTTAACTAAATAAAACTATTAAAAACATGATGTTGACATTTGTTGGGGTCTGTACAAAGCAAACATTATTATTATAATGTGATTTTGATAATATTTTGATTAACTGTGTAGCTTTAATCTATAGTGTGTACAAGTTAGGTATACTTTAAAATGCCCGAATGAATGCCACAATTACTTGATATTTTAGAATGGTGTTGACAATAAAATGCACAAGAGAAATGAATGAACTACAGCTGAACAATTGCAAATAAGCCTATTATCAGGAATATAGATTTTCCAATTAGTCTTGTTTGTTCATGTCTCTGCACATTGGCACAATTTTAAAACTTGTGATAACCACAAGTTTTCCTACTTTAAATTTAAGTGGACTTAAATGTGCCTGCACACACATCTTTCTACTGACTTTGTATGCGTAAATGAGGCATTTCAATTTTGCTTTGCAGTAAATAATGTTACTGGGGAGCACATTACCACATTTTCAATCAAGCAAACTGGTTTTACAATGATTGGGAAGGAAATGATTATGGGATGCTTTACTTGAGCACCAGAAATTGCCACCACTCCACTCTGCTCGCATATTTTGTATGATTTAAAGGTGCATAGTAATGAAGTACATTAATTTCTTGTATACTAACCCCCAAACTGTCAACATTACTACATAAAGTACATGATTTGGTAGTATTAGTGCACACTCTAAAACACTCTAAATTGAACCTAAATTGAAAGCAAGAGCAGGAAACAATGAAAGAAAAGCACTAAATTGCCTTTTAGCCAGCCATTTTCAAGGAGAAAAAGCAGAAACGCCACGCTCAAGGGTGGAAATGCATTTTTTCCAACAATGAAAGCTAATTAGACCCATTGTACTGTGTGTGTGTTTGTGTGTCATGACTACTTCTTTGTCATCTCCAGCATTTTCCATAATTAAAGTTTTTGTGTTCTTTGTCTGAAAGGCGATTTGAATATCTCTACAATCAACTCCCATACACACTATAGATGCAGAGACATAAATTATGTCATTCAATTTCAGAGAAAAACGGAAAACTGGAACAAGACAAAATGCTAATGCTAAAGTTTTAAAAAAGTAATTGAATTTAATAATGTAGTCCTAATATTCTCTGCAATAATAGATGTGAAAAGACAGATAACACTATTATTATTATTAGTAGTAGTAGTAGTAGTAGTAGTGTTATTGATGTTGTTGTTTTCATGGTTGTTATTTTCTAGTAAAAAATCACCCATGAGTTTAAAAGACCAGTATGTGGCATTTAGTGGCATATAGCGGTGAGCTTACAGATTGCAAACTCCATGTCTTCCCATTCCAAATGTATAGGAGAGACTATAGTGGCCATGAAACTTGCACAAAACGCAGAAGGCCAAATCTAGAGCCAGTGTTTGTCCGTCCCGGGCTGTACAAAAATGGTGGTGCAATATGGCACTGGTATAAATGGTATAAATCTCTCATCTAAAGTAACAAAAAATTATATATTTTTCAACATAACATTATATAATAATAGTGTGATTTAATATTTTGACCATGTTTTGAATTTTTCATCTTATGTCACTCACTGTGTCTAAAATATTATCAATATTTATCATTACATTGTTAAATATTAGCTTTACTTAGGCAGTGTGGGTTTAAAGGAATATTTAAACATTTTGGAAAATATGCTTATTTGCTTTCAATGCCAAGAGATCCATTATATACTGTAAATCTCCTGTCTGTATCCTAAATGTTAAGATTGAGTCTGGAGATGATTAGCTTAGTTTGCATAAACACTGACAACAGCGTAAAAAGCTAGCTTAGAATGTCTAAATCTGCCTATAGGGACTTCTTAAGTCCAGAAACTAAGATGTTAACATGTTTAATCCTCACAGAAACCAAAATATAAAAAACCACAGGTTGTTGTTTTAGGGTGATTATGTGCTGGACTATTTCTTGGCTGGGCACAGTCACTTCGTGGAGACTTGTCATGGTAAGGTTGCCAGCAATGGTATTAATCAGCTCATTTAACTTACTGCATGAATGGAATAGGCAAAATGTTGAACAATTGCTCTCAAAGCACCAGGTAAGGAACGGTGAGTGCGGTGATCCATCATGTGGTTTACAATTAAGCAAATGTACACAAGTATACATGAATTATTAAAAACAGATTCTACCAAAATAAATTCAACAGGAGCTACACGATGGAAACCATCCTACACCCCACTGGCTCTGACACAATAACAATGTTTCTGACCAGAAAGAAAAAATCAACAGTGACATTCAGGCTGCAGGCCAAACAGCTAATAGGCTCTACCCTGCTTATCAGTATACTGCACTGTCTGCCAGCCCACACACACACGCACACACACACCTCAACAGTGTGACTCCCAGCAATGGGTGAGCCTCCCTCTCCTTCTTAGAATTGAGAGGTTTACAATTTAAGCCAGTTAAGTGCCGTATTGTTGTTGATAAGGAGGAAGATGAGGGTGTGGGAGGAAGGGTCTACGCTCTTGAAACTCAGTCAGGACTCAGTCATAAATTCGTATGAGTGTGTGCAAATTCTGACTGAGAACCTGAATGCTTGGATAAGCTGCAAGCTTGAGTTCAAAAATGCAATTACACAGCAATTCAAAACCCCACCTGTGCATCTGAGCCTGCATGAATGCACATAATGTAGCCTATACCTGTACCTGTATGCAACTGAGAGTCCAATTGTACTTTATTGACGACAGAACAAATAGTTATGCATGTTTTGTGCACATGTGTAAGTATACTATGTTATTTACTTCCTGAGATCATGCACACAAGAATGCAAGACAGAAGTGTTGGGTGGTTAGAGTCATTATAACTAAGAATGTTGTCTTGGCTTGACTTTGTCTGTTAATTCATACTTGAAACAGTTGACCTGGCATTACCTCTGCAAGCACACTCACTTTTGTCGTACTACTGTGACAGAAATCAAACATACCTACAGAGACTGATGTTACAGACCATTGTTATTCCAGCTGTCATCAATACTCCTCAAATCTCAAAGACTAAAGAGCCCTTCATGTAATGTTTGTGAAGTTGATTTATCTTGTCGTTTCTGGTATACAGTGAAAATAGCATTTTTTAAACAAATGTTGTTGGCTACTATATTATTTGATGCTGTAACTTATACTGGTAAACCTAATCAAGATGTTTTTGTCATTAGTTATGACTGTTATCAAACAAGACAAATGTCAAGGCTGCCCCCTTGAAGATCAAATATTTGAATCATCAGTCAGAGACCCCTCAGTCGACTTGAAGCACTTGCCTGATATGCTTAAAGTTGGGCAGTCTTTTTTCTGTTTTTTTTTTTTTTTTTTTTTTTTTTTTTTTTTTTTTTGAGGCAATTTCAGTCCCCAGAAATAGTTGCAGAGTGATCGCTCCTCACATTCTGCTGCTCTCTGGGGTAAAATCATTCCACTAAGTCAAGTCATCCCATCTGCTCAGTCAAGATCGCTGCAACAGGTACAGGCAGCTGTGGAACTTGATGGAGCCCAGGGTGAGTCCAAGGGAAGCCTGTAATACTCCCAAATGGACACACGTGGACAGCTGCAAATGCCACAGATGCGTAGTAGTTCTTGGAATCACTGCAGCTGCCTGGAGGAACAGAGGCTTTGCCCAGTTTTTGTTAGATATCAAGTGTCAGCAAAAAATGTTCCAATCTTGGAGGGCTAACTTGATTTGTTTATCATAATGTGTGAACATCGCTGTCACTCTGAACATCCTGCTGAACCCCATTCAAAAATCTGACAGTGCACTAAAATGTTGTTTGATAGTCTATATGAAAAAAAGGAAGGAATAGTTGAATATTCGTATTGAACAGCCAAATCTGATTCGGCTGACAAAATTATGAGTTGGGTACAGCCCAATTAAATGTGCCTGATTTAGTGTTACACCACTCTATTTCAGGTGGATATAAGAATACAAAACAACACATTATTTTAAAAAAATATGGTGGGCTTCAAGTTAACGGGAAACTAAAATTACCACCTTGCGGTTGTTTGCCTCCACCAACCAGTTCCAGTTTACATACATGTCTGTCGAGACTCATATGATATGTGTAGTGAAGACATTAAAGGAATTTAATTAAAGTAAGTGTATTTTTTTTGTCAAAATGGAAGTGAGAAACACACTGTCTTCACTCACTTAAGGACTTTTTTTTACATGCAGTACAGAGGACTGATAGAGTTGACTGATAAAGAGCTCAAAATTATGATGTCGGTGAAGTTAATTTTTGATCTTTGGTATATAAAATATCATTACTTCATAATTTTATCAAATTAGACATTTGTGTGAAATTTTGTCACAATTAGCCGATGCTTGTGCCAAAATGTTCTTGAGACATCACGTTCACAAGAATTGGAAAGATGGACAGACGGAGGGACAGATAACCTGAAAACATAACACCACTGGACACAATAAAATCACAGTTTTAAGTGAAAATCTAAAATGTTCAAACAAAATAATCACCATTTAGATCAAGTCCATATAGCACTAGATCATAGTGCTTTTTGTACTGCAAACAATGTGAAGGCTCACTGCTTGACTTAAGCATTTATACTTTATACCAAATGATTGATGGTAAAGTACCCTACATTAAATAAATCTCTTTTTCCCCAGTGTAACCACTGAAAGCTCTTACTGCAGTGGGCAATCAATTGTGAAAAAAAAGAGGCCTCCATGCTGAGACAGTGAAAATTTCTAATCAGACACGTGCTAATGACATGGACTGTCCAAGCCTATTCATAGCTTTTTTTCTATCCATATAAAACTAAGCTGTGGTAAAAGGAAGAGTAGTCGACCAGTTAAGAAAACATTTACCGACTAAACATGGTGACAGTTGTGAAAACAAAGGAGAAGACACAAAGAATGTTTTACTCTACAGAGGTGAGATACTGGAGAGAAACTAGAAACAGGCTTCTTCTCTCGAAAATGTAATTAATTCGATCCATTGCGGTAATGATGCAGTGAGAACACACTCAGGACAGACCACAGACATCCGTCTCTCTCCCTCTCTGTCTCTCTCACAGTTTGATAACCATTGGCTACAAACTTCACATGGCTGTTGACTGACATTGTGTTTGAGATGCTGTGTTTGTTTGTCTTCATGCAGGAGGACTAATTTCTAGCACTAATGACTTAGCTGGCTCTTAATGGCTGATAGAAATAATGGAGCTGTCACTGTCTACACTCAAACAAAGTCCTCTAACAGACAGTGCAAAATTAACTACTGTAGTATTGCCATCAAGCTTCCCTAAGCCTCCCTCCAAATCCAGATATTCTTCCAACAGCATGATGTTTGATTATAGAAGTCCATTCTTGACCTTGGTATCAGTATGTGTTGGCTTATCACAGTAGTATGTGTTACCAGTGTTACATGATGTTCAGGCATACACCGATTGCATTACTTGCCTACAACCCCTGTCTGAGCATGTTATCAGTACCTTATCTGACAATCAATGTAGCTACAAACTGAAAGTGCTGTCCAATACAGCAGGAGCAGCAGCACAGAGTAGCTGGAGTCAGATTTCAAACATAAGACATAACAGCTGGACCTGAGGCTGCTTGACAGATGGATATGGTTGTACTGACTGAAATCTGCTGAAAGGGCAATCATATGGAGCCTCAGCATCACCAAAAAGTTGAGGGGAGAGCGCAGACCTCAAAGTGTGTATTCTGTTTGTCAAAACTAAGGCTAACTTGGCTCAACTAAGCTAGCCTTGACAAGGAGCTAACATTACAACCTGTCTCCTCATAAAGTGCTGAATCCCACTGTGCACTGCTGGCGCAAGGGGAGAGACATGGCAGGACATCCCTACGTCCCTGGTGCAAGACAGCAAAGGTGGATTTGGACACACCTTGAATAAATTAAATCCATCATGCTTTCAACTTGTGCTTTAGATCAGTGTAAGATAGGGCCCAGAGAGTCTGATAGCAGCTGCTCATGGCTAGTTGGCTCTGACAGCCAGCTATAGTTGCTTCTGCCATACTTAGCAGTGTTCAGTCACTGGTCATTGTCTTGTTACCTCCCACACTATGTAGTCACAAGGCCACGCCCTTTAAAGTGGTTGTGCTGTGTATACCCATCCCATGCCAATCCTCAGCCCATTACCCACTTAACATTTTTAAAAATCATGCAGTGGGTGGTGTTCAAGCTTAGTCATTAAAGATCAAAATAAGTGCTCCAACATCACAGATACTGAGCGCCATCACTCATATTTTTTGTTGTTGTCACAAGTTAATTAACCAGTCTGAAAACTTCTTCACCATGACATCTCTATTATGTGCAACAACATGATCTCAATGCAACAGTCCACTTACTTCGTATTTCTGAGATTCATTAGTGAATAGAGCTGGCTCAGCTATAAACAAGTGATCAGAGTGTGAAACCATGCCATAAC
The DNA here is from genome assembly GCA_027495735.1 of Lutjanus campechanus. Lineage (NCBI taxonomy): Eukaryota > Metazoa > Chordata > Actinopteri > Lutjaniformes > Lutjanidae > Lutjanus > Lutjanus campechanus. Next base: position 96,813 of record JAJHUR010089077.1, on the reverse strand, counting down.
ACCATGTCATCACCCCTGTGTCTAATTAAGGATAGCATTAGGTATCAGATGTGGATGGACCTCTTGATCCCTCTCCTGCTGTCCACTAACTTCTGGTTGATTACTTTGGCCTTTCCCCAGTCAATACTGTGATCAGTTTTGAGTTCTGAATGCTGATGAAGATCATAAAACGCTCTTGACACCTCAGAAAAAAACCTACAAAGTGGACTTTTGAGTTGAGATGTTTTTGTTTCACAGGTTGTGATGCGGTTACAGCTACAATTTAAAACATTTGTCTGCATAAACTGTCATTTGTGGTTGTTTATAAAAAAAAAAACCTCTCTTATGGTGCACAAGCCAGGAAATAGATTTGTCTGCTTCAATGGGAAAGCACTACAGAAAAGCAGTGAAAAACTGCTTTTCCATTTCAGATTTTATGAGAACACTAACTTTAAAGAGCTGCATCATAAGCTATGGACATTTTACTAAACTTAATGTTCTGGTGACCAGCTGGCCCAGTAAATCATGATACAGATGTAGAATCAAACTGAAAACAGCCCACTGTGATTGGAAATAGGGCTGAGCAATGCTGTGCGCTCATACTCCAGGGATGCACATTTTATTTGTTTTATTGATTCATGTTAATTATAAGCTGATGAATAGATAATTGATAATTATCTGCTGATGATCCAGAAACAATGCAACAGGCAACAATTCCTGAAGGACTCCCAAAGGGGCGTTACCCACATGCAAAACACATTAGACCAAAATATCTGCTACAGTCTGAGGGCAGGGAGCAAAACAAAACATTACCAGCTACAAAACATAAATGCGTTATGTATCAAATTTTAGAGATCCTAAATAAATCAAACAATTAGAAGACTGCAAGCCATAATATCTAGAAATGAGAACTGTTAAAACACATTTCTAAGCAGACAAAATATACATAATAAAATATGTAACATTTCTGCATTGAAATGTCTAAAAAATTGTACTTACATTATCCCAAATATTACCATCAATGTTCAAGAGCAGAGAAATCCATTATTTATTCAAGGTAACAGTGCATTTCCTACTAGCCATTACTAACTAGCTGCTATTTGCTATAACTTCTGTGAAAACATAGGATATGCTTCAGGGAGCGAGGAGGGATGTTGTCAAACATGATTAAATGTAAAGTGAATAAAACTTTACCTCGCCCATGAACATGATTTCTGCCTGAGTCATGTCAGATTTTCATCAGCTATGGTGGTTGTTTAAAAAGTGAAGACAACAGCTCTCATGACCCCACACTACTTCACAACATCATCAAACTACGTCTTCTGTTGTTTTAATGTGAGAGTAACCTTTAGTGGTAGAATTTACATTGTGTGTTTAAATCAAGGTGAAAAACATGTAAGTGAAATCAAATACACACACACAGATACACACACACACACACACACACACACACACACACACACACACACACAAGTGCGTGTCCTCCATTTTACATGAGTCCAGAAAAGATGCAGTGCTGCCCATTTTGTAAACAAGTCCGTCTTGTACATGTCCTTGTGAAAAAATAAACCATTCATCAAATCTACAAGGTAGAAGCATCTCTAGGCCACTGCTGTCCATCAATCAAACCACTGGCCAGCTGTCCAATGGAAGGCAGAGTGACAGTGATGACCCCACCCACCTGGTCGACTAGGTGACCTTTGAATCATCTTGACAAGGTGATGGATATCCTGTGCCACAGGAAGTGAAACATTTCCCCTCTAGACTTCAGGCAAGCTGACAGAATTACAACTACAAATACTGCATGTGCTTTTAAAACCACACAAACCTTTACATGTGAAATAAAGATGGAGGTACATGTACATAACAGAATATTTACAGAGTGTGATGAGCCCAATCATAAACTTGACTGAGCTGCAAAGTGCCACTTCTCCTGAAGATAAAGAAAAAAATCCATCAGATGCTTCTAGTGCTTCTACAGGACAAGCCACAGGTGTCTCTGTGGTGAAGAAGGATCCAATCTCTCTACCAATACAGACACTTTATTCTATTTAATTTAGGCTGTGTATCTACAAGATGAACATTTGGTAGTGAGTAAGAGGCTGTGCTGCTTTCATGGAGGTTTACTCACCATTAGTAAAGAAATGAAAAATAGTACTTTCACAAATACACACAGAGAAGCACAAACACAAAGAAAGCAGATCTACTGTCCCTTTAATATTTTATCTTCTCTGAGCTGCTCCCCACACCATTGAGACTACAGCCATTACCACTGAAACAACACACACACACACACTAAAACTGCAGTGTCAGGTATCTGCAGTCTCTACCCTTCTTTGGCGAGAGAAATGTTTTCCAGCCTCATTAATTATCTTCTACCTTGAAGTCTCTCTCTCTCTTTCTTTCACACACACGCACAGACACACACACACACACACACACACACACACGCGCACACACACACGCGCGCACACGCACACACGTGCGCACACACACACACACACACACACACACACTCTTTTGTTGCCAAACTTTTCTTTATGCTGATTTGCTGGATTAGTTCCTTAAAGTCTGAGTCCATGAATCTCTTCATCCTGCCTCATCTATATCCACCTTTTTGCATTTTCTCCTTTTACAAGGCGCCATCATCACAGATGTAAAGAGTGAATCACACTCTAGGGTAACCACACAGGCGGCTCCAGCAAATGCACACATTGAAAACTTTTGACACAACTTCTCGCAAGCAGCAGCTCTCGACACTGTGATTTGTCGCCCATCACTTAATTGAAAGCGAATCAAGGAGGGACCATTTAGTGGCAGTTTGGATATTTGGATGGAGTATTTTAGACTCTTAAAAAAGGCCCACGTAAAAAAAACAGTTCAGTCAGTTTAAGTGTATGCTATATTTATAATTTTATTTATCTATTTATTTTCACTGCTTTACTTTGCTGTCAAACAGCCTTTCCTGATGGGAAACCACTGTTATAGAAGCCAAATATCGCCCCTTCCAAACCAAGCAAACTTGGTAAAATCAGTCATTTTACCACAGAACTCACAGAACATATGAGTTGCTGGTCTACCACTGCTTTGGTCAGTTAGTTTGAGGAATGATCACAACAAGCAAAACCAGTTTCAATGGTTATGTAGGCACCTGACTCTAAAATTCTGAACCTATCCTTTAAGCATTTATTATTATTGTTTAATTTCAAGCCCTTTTAATTAAGCAAAATTGAATGGATGGATAATGAATGTAATACCTCTAAGCAGGGCCAGGGATTTTGACATTTAACGACCTTTAAACTGTGGCCTCTCTTTGATACATTTCAATATTAGTGACATCAAACAATTTATTCGACCAGGGGATCAAACACCATCTGTTTGAGATCCACATCAGTTATAAGCAAATCTCTCCCTCTCTCTCTCTCTCTCTCTCTCTCTCTCTCTCTCTCTCTCTCTCTCTCTCACACACACACACACACACACACACACACACACACACACACACACACACACACACACTCTCACACACACACAGAGGTCTGGAAGGTCGGCCAGGAACATGACGTCTGTCCAGATGTCACCACATCATGGAGTGCCATCTAAGTGGGGGAGGAGCCATTAACTGTGATTAAAAAGATTAGGGTGAGCAGTGAAAAATGGATATTAATACTAAAACTGATAAACTCACTAACAGTGGGTGTGTTTTGCTGAGAGGGGCCTAACAGGATAATGCTGAAATTGAAAGGTGTGCCAATTTTTTCATAAGCTTGTCTATGAATTGTCATTGGATGTGCCTGGCTGCCACCTGTCAGTCTGTCAGACTACTCTGTGGCCTGACTGGACACATGGAGCTGTCCATGGTCCTGAAAGAGAACGTCTGCAGGTCAGAGCTGGTAAACAGTAGGCTTGGGACGATACACTTCCAATTCAATACTATCATCATACCTGAGTGCCGATTTGATATGTATTGCGATTCTTAAGCATTGCTATTCTATAAGAATTGCGATTCGATATTGTGATTTGTTGCAATTTTTGTTTGCTTTGTTAACAATTTCTCCCCAGGGATCAATAAAGTATTTCTGATTCTGATTCTGATCAATGTGAGAAAGTTGAATCATAGCCTACATTACAGTTTATCATCTTCCCGAAAACAATTTTTTAACTAAACTTCAGCTCTTCCTGCTCATCAAGCTGGTGTCATAAATAAAATAAGTAAAATAAGATGTTAGGCCAAAATGATTAGGGCCCCTGAAAACTTCACACAGCACAGTCTGAGCATTTAAATTAACATTCTTCACATATGAAACTGAACTTGAAAACTGTCATGGACCCTGGACCTGACTGCAAATATAAGTGGTAAATAAAATGTACAATAGAATGTATAAAGAAATATTAAATATTTTTGAAGTAAAGTGCTACATCTGCCTGCTCACTGATAAAGAGCTGAACGTGATGTCACAGGACTTTGGACAACTGGAAAACATAATCCCTGCCGTAAAAAAGTTTTTTCTAAGTTAATTTGAGATTTACTCTTTAGCTCGCTAGCCATTGAATATTTAAGTGAATTGATTGAAGTATGCATCCCTGGCAGCAAGCCTATTGAATTGGTCCTCTGTAGTCTGAAAGGCTGTCTGTGATTTTGAAAGCCACGATGAGTATGTGTGAGTAATTTTACTGTTCCAATCTACAGAGGGAACACTGAGTATAAACTTTAAACTCTCACACATATTTAGATCTACAGTTGGCAATACTGGAGACAGCATGAGGCTTGGCATCACTTAAACATGCTTTAAAATACTCCCTCTTCCATCTCCTCTGGGGTTCCAGGTAGGCGTGCGTGCACACACACACACACACACACACACACAGATTAAATCAAGGCTCTTAACAAGGTCTGAGGCTAGGTAATTTTTCTAATTACGTATGGCTGACTCTAAAATTTTTCACCCAAGAACCCCAGGCTGGTTAACCAACTGTGCGTGTGTTGAGATATGAGCCCCTTCCACCGGTCTGCTCAAAAAGGCATTACAGGCACAGAAACACACACACTTAAATCTGCCCAGATATACTAGTGTTCCCCTTCTCTCGCTTGCTTTCTCCTTCCAGGCACCTGAGAATCATACGCACTTATCACAGCTGACACAGTAGAGAAAGAAAAAGAAGGACAAGAAATAGAACAAAAGGAGGCACAGGATAAGATTAAAGAGATGGAGAGACTGAGGAAAGAAGAAGTGAAAGGCATATAGAGAGACAGAGTCATTGAGAGAAAAGAGTAGAGGAGACAGAGGAAGAGTGATAAAGAGAACAGGGCTATATGATTCATCAGTGATTAGTGAAGTATGAAACTGGCGAGGGAAGAGCTGTGAGATTTAGAGGATGAAAGAGGAGGAAGATGAGATGAGTTGAGGAAAGAGGGGAAAGAAGTGGGAAACAGGAAAGAGATAGCAAAGAATGATAGAGTAGATGCTGAGCCAAGGACTCTTTACTGGCTGGTAGAAACTGAAGATATCATTGAGAGGGAGAATGTGTATGTGTGTCCTCAATGGTTGGTTGTACAGCCCAGAGGGACAAGCTGGATGTGCTCTAGAGAAAAACCCTAGGAGATATAAGACTCATATAAAGTCGAAAGTTTGTAAAACAGATGATAAAAGAGTTTCAGCCAAGACCGACACTTATTCAAACAGCAGGAAACCACTATTTCAGATATAGTTTTCAGACACACAAACAAGTGCAGAATCTTGTTTCTTTTCATAAATGATGTATTGCCGCATTAGGACTTTAAAAAACGGAGAAATCTGAGATTTTTCTATCAGCATGAGGAGACACGCAGAAAAGAGAAGGTAAAAGGACAAGCGGTAGAGGACACGTAGAAAGAAACAACAACAGAAGCGTTTTTCCTCCTCTTGAGGATCAAATCAGTTGTACTTGTTCAGCAACAACAGGCTTTCTGTTACTATTTCCACACAGAGAATCTGACAAAAGATGCTGAAAAAGCAGGAGATGAGAGGCGACAGCAGTCCATTTGGTCCAAATCTGGTTTCTCAGAAGTGCACCGTCAAAGACAGAGACTGCACAGTAATCACAACTACAGCACACATTTCTGGAGTATCTGCTTTTTAAAATGAGCAAAACACCCATCTCTCACAGAGTAACATTTATAATTACAATGCACAACAAAAAAAGTTCAGCCAAGAGCAGCACCAGCTGCTCTGGGTGGGGACATGCTACCTATATTTAGGCTCATGCATGAGCTGTGACAGATTGACCCATCTCACTCTGCTTCTAACAGCACAGCAGGCAGCTATAATAAGACTCTCCTGTACCTGAAAGCTGTACTTGACTCTACCAAGTTAATGAGGTCGATACCCTGGATTTACCGCAGCTGGGCCACACAGCTCTTCATGACCACTTCTTTTCCCAAAAAAAAATAAATAAATAAACAATTAAACAAATAAACAAGTATTATATATGGACCATGCAGCGTTGTATTATGCCCATGAGGTTAAACAGACGAAGAATGCAGCCGCCCTACAAAAATAGCCAGTAGGAACAACCTCTCTCTGAAATTACCTGTGATCAAGTCACTGGCTAGATTTTCTAAAGCCTGAAAACAGAGCTAAGCGATGCAGAGGTCATTGACAATATTATAGACATAGAGAATATTATACTATAATAACTGTGTATAATTATAGAAATTGTTTACAGACCATTGAGTATTAGGCACTGCACTACTCCCAGGTTAAAGGTGCCATACATTCACATAACAACTATGAGTGTAATGATATGTCGATCTGGATTGATATATCAATTTAATGTTCAATGAACCAATACGATCAATGCAGTAAAAGTAAAAATATTTATCTATATCATCATCTTTAAGATACCACTTCATTTTGAAATTCCCATGGCATGTCTGTGTCACAAATGCCTAAAAGAGTTTGGGCATAAAATAGTCCAAAATGTGCTTTTTTTCCCTTCTTATTGAGTTGACATAAATGTAATCAAACGTCTTTAACAGACACATAATATCGTCTGATATCACTCACAGGCCCCTGAATTGAATCAAATCATAAACGTATCGTGACTGACTTTGTGATATCAGCAAATATTGTATAGATGTCCAAAGAATAAATATGATATCATATTGTGATTTACATCCCTAATAATAACTTATTTTACATTATATAGGGGAGGATCTGCAAAGGACTGTCCTATCCTACGAGCCTTTTTAAAAAATCAAGCTTCTGTTTTGGCCATTATCACCCAGCCCTACTTACTGTACAGAATCTGCTGTTATTTTTTGTTGAAACTTACATTTGTGAATCTGTTCCGGGATCTGTCCTCGCTGTTCTGAGACTGCCGTCTCTTTCCTCAGTGAGAGACACAGGCCGGGTAGCAGAGAGCATCTTCTGAAAGTGGCAAAAGTTAAGCTAGTTTTTACAACAAGTTACTGATATACGTTACACAGATCGAGAGAAACTGTTTAACTGCAACAGTGAAGTTCAGGTCAAATTACAGAGTAGAATCCCACTTATGATGTAACAACATTCTAGAACTGTCAGTAACATCTTCTGTCACGTCATTTGGGGACAGTTAAGGTGAGGAGGGCAAAGCTGAGGGTAGGGTGGACCGCCATTAGCTAACTTAAACCGCTCTCCCCTACTTTGTTTCTCGGTGTCGTAGCGAAAGCGAAAACGATGCTGACAACTTACTTTTCTTGAAATAATTTCTCTCTTCTTCACATTCAGCCCGCGGTTCACTTACATGAGAGAGGGCAGTCACCGTCAGGTTCTCACTTCAGGTCCCGGGAGAAAGTTATGTCCGGACTTCCGGTAAGTTTGACCCCAGACTCCTTACGTAAGCGTAGCTAAAGGGAATGAAAGTAACATGCGTACGTAAGCTTTGCCTTCTGTTTTGGTGTCCAGACCCCGCCTCATTCAGTTTTGCTTTGCTGGCAAAGTGTATAAAGTGTAATAATTAATAGTATAAGAAAAACAAAGGGTATGCGCAACCTAAAATACACTACAACTACTACCACCCTATAGTGCTTTACGGTGGTGGGAAGAGTAAATTCTGTGCTGAAGTACAAGTACTGTTACACTGCTAAAATATTACTCATTTACAAGTAAATGTACTGGTGTTAGAAAAGTACTTAAGTAAAAGGACAAAGTATTGTCACAAAAACTACTCAGAGTATTAGTTACTTTTAACCGTTGAAGTCACAGTCACATCTCCGAGGGTTGCATATTTTGTGTTTTTCTTTACCAATAGTTGAAAAGCTAACAATAGATTAATCAATAATAATTTATAAGTTACAAAACATGTGTTTTTTCCCCCCTCATTTCAAGTTTTTATTTCCCTATTCAACAAATGTCTCCGTCAGACAAAACAAAGTCAGATGAGGTGCATCACTGCCATGACTATTGATTAAATATCCATGAATATGTTTTTAATTGGTTAAATTCTTAACAGCAATCAATTCTGATTTTAAAAGTGACTAAGTAGATCACATGCCATAATGAATACTTAAGTACAAGTAAAAGTACAGACTTGAAAATCTACCCATCAAAGAACAAGTAGCCTACCCAAAAAAAACTATTCAGTAACAGTAATTAGTAACAGTAAGTATTTGTAATTAGTTACTTTCAAATGCGGTGCTTTATAGTTTCTAAATTAAAAGAAAAACTAATTACCCTAAAAAAATCATGTAAAGTAATGAAAATAAAATTTATATATGTTAACATTAGTTTAATAGTTTAATTTTACAACAGAATGTAATGTAGAACCATTGAACAAACAGGTACAATCATTTACAATTTAAGTTAATGTTTTACTTTGTTTCAGGTGTGACAACTGTGATAGATTATGAAACATTAAATTATTTCTAATGAAATCTATGTCACTGCCTCCACTACCACCTCTCTCCCTTTCTCCCTCTGTTGCGATCAGTGTGTCATTGATTTACAGTTCAACAGATGGAGCGCTGCATCCACATGGGAACAGTAACTCAGTTTGTATGGAGATTTCCAGGTGTTAAAGGTATGATAAAGAAGATTACACAGTGCATATAGCAGCATACTTGCAGGATGCGTTTTATGCATGAGTCTTGGCATTCACCAGGTCTAGAGCCCAGTATTAGCCACTGAAAGGATTAAAGGGGTCCCTGGAAAAAAGAAATGATCAATTAACTATCGCTGTTTTGGCCATCTGCTTCCTCCATCCATCTCTTCTATCAGCTTCTATCTAAAGGAATAACAGTACTGCACTGCCCCATTAAGTGCACACACTATATCTTGTCAGATGTGGCACCTTGTTAAACCTTTTATCAGATTCTACGCTTTGGTCTGACAGAACTGTAAAAATCCTCTAGTCTACCCGGTAGACACAATAGTGAGATAAATTATGTATGTATAGGTCTTTGGCCAACAGGTCCACAGACTGAGGAGCTCTGTCCATGGTGCTGAAACATTTTTATTCAGGTACTAACTGCACGAAGCTACAAAAGAACACATGTAGCCTACAGTACAAGGTAATGTAATCCAATCCAATAGCCCAATGCAATGAAATTCCACCAAAGTGAGACTTTTAATGTTTATTTTTTTGTAAAGATATTGTTCAGAGAGGTGTTGAGTTAAATCTGTGCTCTGTAATGGTGCAACGGTTGTGTGACACATGAAGAACACAGATATCAGACACATTATGTGTTTTAGGTCAGACAGGGATGGTAAGTGACCAAGTACCTTTACACAAGTATTGCACTGAAATAGACTTCCATTTTATACTACTGTGCATTATTCTTTTGTGACTGACAAGTATTTGCATTATCAATTCATTCATGTCTGAAAATAGTAAAAGTTTGTTTTGTCTGCCCAACAGTGCACAAGGAAAAGGTGAGACACATAAGACAAAGAAAAGCACCAAATCCTCATGTTTCAAAGGCTGGAACCAGGGACTAACACAATGTAGGGTAAGCACATCCAAAAAACTGGTAGCTCCCAGCAATTTTAATTGAGCAATGTTTTGATGTAACAGAGATCTGGCATTGTCAAATGTGTGGATCCTTGGTCTACAAAGCTGGAGCCAGCAAATGTCTTTCATCATTTTTTCATGAAAAATGATTGAATTACTAAAAAAAAAGTTGCTATTTGATTTTCTCTTGACTGACAAACCCATGAATTGAGTAATCATTTTAGCCTTAAAAATACTGTTACTCTGCTTCATTTATTTGGCAGCTAGTTACTATTTACAGCATTCAAATCCTGTGATCATTAGGTATAATTTGCTGCATTTTTTATGAATTAAACAAACCAAAGTAATTCAAATTTACTGAAACACTGACCAGCTACAACATTAAAATGCTGCTTACATGTGTTAATAATAATAATGCAGTGATATTTAACACTAAAATGGATCATTTTGCAAAATGAGTACTTCTGCTTCTAATATTATTTTGTTGATAATACTTTATTACTTTTTTGAAACATAAGTTTCAACACATGAAATTTGCTTGTAGTTTAACCAACTTTGCGGTGTAACTACTTTTGCTTATGTAAAAGGTTTAAGCAGTTCCTTCACTGCTGGTGTCAAATCTTGTCATTGCAGTGTTGGGTAAATACTCATGATCTTGAATAAATGTGGCTCAGAACAAAGTCACTATGTCGACCTCCTACTGACACCTCTCGAAAGTATCCCTCACCGCTGACAGAGTCACCAGAGCATGCTAGATTAAATTTTCAACCGCACCTACTTAGCAGTCCAGAGCAGGTGTTCCTCAAAGGCATAAAAATGAAAACTGATGATAGCCGTATATGCTCTGCAGGTATCTTTAAATATACTAATCATGCAAGACAGAGTCATTAAAGTAAGCAGAGATCAACCAATATGTCTTCTACTCACACCATCTTAGCTGCAACTGCATGTCTCAGCCACCCACCGGTGTCCCTGAGGCACACTCATACACAACCCAGTGTGACAGACGAGGCAAACCACATTAGGGTCACTTGCATGAAAAGTGTGTGTATGTGTGGACCATTTGGATCTACATTCCACCACAATTCATTCACATTTATAAAAACAGGAACTCCTCACATTATGCTGTTCTCATTAACATGTGGGCTGTAACAGCAGCCTAAGGCACCCCTGCAATCACACCCAACTGAGAGCAGTCCCATTCAAAATAAACCGCAAAGAGAAATGGCACACACGGATCCAGTGGGTCTTCTCTGCTGGTGACGGATGATAAATTTAATTGCAAATTTTAGTTTACTATTTCTCCAACACATTTGTCAGCTATCTATACCTGTGCTGAATTTTTACACACTTTCCAGTGGTTGTTCTGTTCATTGTTGGCTATATTCACCATTCCTTGTGTTAAAGAACACACTATAATGGTAATTTTTCCAGCTAGTCTTTTTTCAGCTCTTAAAGGGATAGTTTGCATTACTTGAAGTGGGGTTGTATGAGGTCTTTATCCATAGTCAGCGTCATATCTATAGTAGATGGCGGTCAGGGTGCCCCCAGTTTGGAGAGGCAGCAGGAATACCAGAGTAGGAAGCTAATTTAGAATATTTTCACGACTTTATCTTGCAGCCAGACAACCTTTTCCGCCAAGAATCTACCATTATTTAAGGCAAATATCATTCTCTCCAAAGCAACTAGACTACTGTGGAAAAGTCAGTAATTTTACCTTGCAGAACACAGGAGTTGCTGGTCAACTGCTGCCTCAATTGATTTTTTTTTTTATTGTGTGACTTCTGTGAATCTGAACTAACCTTTTAAACCACCAAAGCCACATGAAATAATGAACTGACCGAGGCAGCAGTAGAGCAGCAACTCTCATGTTCTGCAACATGAAATTGCTGTTTTTTTTCGAAGGAGTTTGTAGATATTTGGCTTATTTAACAACGGTCTTTGGGCAGAAAAGGCTGTGACAGTAAAGTAAAGCAGTGAAAATAGACTTAAACTGATACCATTTTTTTAGGTGGGCCTTTGTCAAGGGGGCTAAAATTCATTTTGTTTTCCTTTTAACGGTGTAGAATTTTAAAATATGCTTACTGAAATAAACTTTAAAAAGTGTATCTGCCAATCAAGGAAGTAAATGTTAACTCCTTACAAATGTGTTTTTAAAAGGTAAAAAGTAATCTTAAGAAGAACAGAATCAAAGTATGCTACACTTTTATGTGTCCTCTTTCCCAAAGCCAAGAGATAAGAGCATTTTCTGCTGTTTCCCTTTCTGTGTGTCTCTTAAGAGGGCCACAGCTTTACCAAGATTTAGAAAAGGTCAAAGTCAATCATAAAATTTCTTTGTATTATTGACAGTCTTGGGAGATAATAACATTAGAGAGGAATGTGACATAACATGCTCATGATATTGACCCTAATAAAAAGATAAATTATCCTAGGCAGCATTTAAAATGGGTCATTTTACTTACAGATTCTTGCTGTCACTTGATGCAAGTTCAAGTCCAGTCTTTTGCAAGCTGAATTTGGGCTTGGATATTCCATGAAACAGCCTTCAGATCTATTTTTTGTGTGATTTAGTGTGTCTCCACATGAAACAGGATGTTTGGGTGAAGCTTAAAAGAGTTGAAGGAGGGAAATGGTTTTTAATCGTCTCATATCTTTTGGCAGTGGAGACAGCTGCTGCTAATGCTGGCAATGTTGATGCAAATTCACTCAAAAATCCCAAAAATATAACTTGCTGGTACTATTGAACTTTGTGTTATGTATAATTGATGAAGAAGGTAGATGAGCCAAAGACATTTTCTTTGTACAAAGAAATTTGGACTAAATCTTGAAAAGGTCACTGAGCATTGATGATAAAGTACTTTTTGTACAACATAAGAAACAGTGAGTCATAAAGAGAGCAAGATCTCACAAAGAGTTTAATTGTCACAATAGGCCTCATATGCAAGAGCATTTTCATATTCTATTCTAAATTTATATTCTAAATTTCTTTACATTTTTTCATGTGAAGGGCTCATACGAACATGTCACAGCAGATTCAGCAAACACTCATAACTTCATACAACTGTGAAAATGATCCGCTTGTGCATATCTGAGTGCATGTGCATGAAACTTGTAAATTAGCAGAGAAGACAGAATAAGTCAGGATGTTCGCCTTGACAGCGACTTCATAAACCTGACAGCAGTTAATAATAGATCATTGAATGACTGATGATAGGCTTTATATGTAAATGTACAATTATATTAAATTGAAATGTAGTCAAACGGGATGATGTCGGCATAATTATGAAGTGTAATTAATTTTTTTAAAAACTCAAAATTTCTTTAGATTAATGTGTCATTAGTGAAAAACTTGGGTTTGTGTACCAGAAGACTAACTCCACATGACTCTCTGACGGGTCTGGACCACTCGGAAAAATTATCTTTGTATCTGAAAGAAAATTCAGAATACAAGAAAGCTGGTGAATGCCACAAGTTCTCCTAAATCATTCATACACGCCACTTAAAAACATATCTGATTGTACAAGTGGCCTCAGCCCAATGTTCTGCAGCTAATCATCACATATCCTGTGTAAAACCCCATTATACTGGTGTAGGCGTAGTGTTCCTCAGAGAATGCACTTGTTACTGTGATGGTCTCCAGATTTTGTTATTAAAGAGAGGCTCTGCAGGCTGTCTCTAAACAGAGAGAAGACGATCACACAAGAGTCCAACTGGATCAAAGTGTTAACTCTGAAAGACAGCCAGACAAATGGGACCCAATAGCAAAAAAAGAACCAACAACAACAAAAGCAAATTCAAACCTTTCCAGACTGGGCTGCATACAGAGAGCCTTGGTTTGTGGTCAGTCTCCTTGTTGGCACACAAGCAATGATCAATGCTGCTAAAAAGAGAAAGAAGGAAAACACAAGGGAAGACAAGAAGGAACAGAAGCAAGGCAGGGAGACTAGAACAAGAAGATCAAAAAAAGTTGAAAGTAAGAGACGAGATGGAAACACAGTAGAGCAAAATCAAAAGCTACTGTGTGTAAATGTGAATGATACAGTCTCAGACAAATGCTGGACTGGCTGCTGTATAAGAGGCACCTTGATACACTGTGGCAATGCCCTGCAGTAAACTCCTTCTGGTCAGTGGTAACAAGTAATTCATAGAGCGCCTCCAGGTTGATGTTCCTACACTGTGTATACTATGAGACAAAATAGATGGGTTATCTGTCAGGAAAATGACATTTGGAGCATTGGGTTATATCTTGCTGTTAAACAGAAGATTGTTATGAACTGGAAAATAAGAACCTGCTTGAGCAGCGGGGTCTGGAGAGATTATGGGATACAGTAAGGCAGGGATACTCAACTTGGAGGCCCTGGACTAAATCTGGTCTCCATTTGGGTGCTGAGTGGCCCTCCAACTATTTTCTAATTCGCAATGAAACTAAATTGGCACACTAGTTTTTCTTAGGAAGGAGGGACAGATATGAAAGTTTTGAATGATGGGATGAATGAGGCTGTTGGTCACAAAAAAGGCTGATCTTTGCGTGATAGTCTTTCAATGCAGTAGGAATAGACAGTGAGCTATGAAGAAAAAGACAACTTTTACCTGAAGAGGTGCAAAAGTTCATCAGAAATGAAGAAAATTCTGATCCCATAAATATGTTTGGGGTTTTTTTGGCTCCTGTAATATGTGGCACCCAGGCAAAGCAAGTTAAGTATCCATGCAAGGTTATATTTGAACTCTTTAATGGATTATATATAATAGTGTACAAAATGATGAGCTCCAACAAGAAGTTTTTGAAGCATCATTTGTTAAAAAAAGAGAAAGAAACACAGCTATATTAAGTATTTATTGATGCCCCTCCCATCCTTATATTCCTTTGTTTGCCTCTGTGTATATATGTTGTTCTGGCTTTTTTGTAGATCATTTGTGTATGCATTATGTATACATGCAATATATGTGTTTACTGTCTGTAAAATAAAAGTAAACACTTAAATGGCAAGTTAGATGTGGTTAAAGTAATAAGTGATCCTCTATATTCTGACTGTAACTCTTGTGTATTAACAGACTGAGGTCAACAGTCAATTACATCTGTGAAGGCTGCAGGACAACAGCCATACATCCTGCTTAAAGTGGACTGTTCATTTTCAGGGTCACATGCACACACACACACGCACACTCACACATTTTTGGTTTATTGTGCATATCCTTTGGCTTTTTTAGCTGCATAGATAATATAGATGTCAGTTCCAACGTGGGTGACAGCTGTCACTCAACCTGATTGACCTATGTGGCTTTTCCAGTGACCCTGATTCTGACTCCCACTCATCTAATTCTGACAAGGATCAAAGAGCACACGAGGTCAGATGATTTATTCTTCACACTCATTCCAACAACCTGTTCAGTGTTCTTTCTACCTCCATCAATCTCTCCCTGAGGACCAAACGTCCTACCATCCCTCCTTCCTCCTCTCATTCACTTGTTTTTCCACACCCTCAACTCTTCTCTCTTTCACTCCCTCTTCTCCTTGGTTTAGTATCTGTACTCGTCTTTCGGTGTCACTGCAACTCTGAACATCAATATTCTGAAAACCGTAGCACCACTTGCATTTCCGTCAATTTGACCTGTGCTTGCATATTTACCAGAAATGGACTGTCTAATGAAGCACACACACATACTCAGGTCAGTCTGTCGGATATGCTCCGTGTCACTGCAGACTGCACACACACTGAGGAAAGAAAAAGGTAAATATCGCTCACACTGTCCCTGAAAATTGCTGATAAACAGCTGGAAACAGTAAGGTATGAAGAAAATACAGGAGCCACACAGTGTAGAAAATAAAAGACAGAGAGGAGGCAAAGACATTGGGCCTCATTCATTAACATTTGTGTAGAAATGTTCATGCTGTGTGCACAAAATAAGTTCCCATGCAAACTTACTGTCTGCTTAATGAAACGTACGCACTGGCCAAGTTTGTTCATACCGTCGTGCAAATGTTAGTGACTCAGAATCATTCTAAACTGATAGACTCATGCACCCTGTCTGCAATCTGCATATGGCCACGCCTCTAAAGTTCAGCCTCCTAGGGTGAAAACTGGCCACCACAGGGTGGGGAATTTTTGTGAAGCGACGGAGCGACCGACAGAGTGACCTATAGAGCTGCTGGTCTCAGCTAAAAGCCCAGATAGATCATCAGAATAGCTCAAACTTCCTATATTTAAATCTTCTCTCTTTGTCTCTCTTTGTCTGCTTGTTACTGGTGATGCCTTTCTTTTATCTTCTTGTGAAGGTCATTGTCTTACTTCTACTGAGATAGCCAAAAGTCAATCATTCTTGGCAAACCAGAAAGATAATAGTGTATTTATATTCCACAAAGACGTGTGGGTAAGAGGGGGTATACTGATGTTCCAGTCCAAAAGTCAAGATTTGGAAAAACACTGCCTTTCTGCATGCAGTCTGCAATGAATTATTTGTTCCTATCGTTTTTGATTTTCTGCAAAGGCAGATTACGTCTAGGAAGTCTCTCTCTCACACATACAGATATGCACCAACACACTGAACTGAATCAACTGTATTTTCAAGGTTATAGTTTGAGAATGTCACGTCATTTCGGCCATTGTAAAATAATGGAGTCCAGGTTAAAGATTGGAACTGAGAAGACAAATAACATTATCTGGCTGGCTATCCACGCTGACATTATTCTTAAATCACAAGCCGGTCTATGTGGTGTGTGTGTGTGCGCAGGTGTCTGTGTATGTGTATGCCAACCCTTTTGGCAAGCACAGACAGATAACATTTCAGAGTGTTCTTCATTTCCGCAGGTCTAACGCAGAGAAAGAAAGATCAGGATCCCAACAGCCAAACATTATCTGCGGTTACCTCTTTAATATCATTCTTCTTCAGGCAGAAGTGGATCTGTAGCATGTTGCCCTTTTCCCAAACACAAACCTCAGGAAACTCCAGCCCTTTCTTCATTTATCTGACTCTTCTCTTTTTCTCTTTCATCCCTCCATCCAGTGTTTCTCCCCTCCATAACTGACCCCTCTCTGTGTCACTCTTGGCTTTTGTCGCTCCACTGTTGCCTCTGAGGACTTATTCATTTCTCTTTATATTGCCTGTCAACTCTCCATTTCTCTCTCCTGCAGCTGTCAATCTGCTGCTAGTCAATAGAGGCCACTTATCCCAACTCTACCTATCCCACTTTCTCTTCGATCATTACACATCTCTTGAGCCCTCTCCTTCTCTTATTTCTTCCTTTGACACTCTGAGTGCTTCTTTTCTCATTTCTTCCTTCACTCCCTCTATAGCTTTAAAGTGTTGAAATACATCTCTTGTTACTTTTGATACTCACTCTCTCCACAATCCAATTTCTCTTCTCCTGACTCCCACTCATCTCTCTGTGGATCTTAGGCCCAAAGTGAGTGTAGAGTGACTATCTTTCTTTCACTTCTATAACCTAAACTGTTGTGGAAGGACTCCAGGCGCCTGGTATATCCATCTGGCATTAGATGAAATACACAGTGGTATTAAAGTGCATGGCAATCTTGAGGATTTCAGTCCTGGCTGATTTGGTGACACCTGTAGTTACTGGTGGTAACAGCAAATGCTGTTTAATACTACAGCTCACAGAGTTCTGGGGACAGCAAAACAAACTATTGTTGCTTTAAGTTATGTAAGAATAGTACAGCATAGAATAAAATAGAATACAGCTCAACCAAATAACAGTAAGTAAAACAAACATGACTAACCCTCCAGACAGAAATATACGTAGATCTTTGAGATTACCACTTAAATTCTGAAGATGAAGATAAAAAACAGAGATTTATCACATTTTGTTGCTTTTGAAAAGAATGCAAGAGAGAAGAGGCAAACCTGACACACTTACGTCAGGATACGTTGTGCTGTAAGTATGTGCTGTGAATTTCCTGTGTGTTATTTAGATTTAGAGGCAGTGATAAAGTCTACCTCAGGCACTGAGCTGTGGATCATCCACAGTCTCTACCACACAGTGAGAAATACACTCTCTACACACTTAAATACAAACAGAGAAGCTTAGGGCAAAAGGGATTACCCACAAAGACATTAGATTACGCAGATACAAACAAACACATTGATGCTTGGACCAGAGAAACTGAGAAATCAATAGGTCATCTTCTGGATAGATAGAGAAGAGGAATGTTATTGTTAGATCTTACTTGTCTTTTTTTTTTCTTAGAGTCTCTGTGTGAATCTCACCCTCCGCCCTACTAACAGCAGAATGTAAAATCTCCATCTGTTACCTGTAAGGAAGGGGAGACAAAGAAAAAAAGAGTGCTAATGAAGCACAGGACAAACATAGCTTGAGATGCCAGGTTGGCATCTTATCAGCTTCTGGGTATTGTTCACCACAACACATGGGGACAGAAGAAGACACAAGCTATTATTGCAGGATACATCTAATAAAGAACTGCAGCTCCACCATAGACATCAATATGCACAAGGGATATTGAGTTACCATGAATGCAACAGATGCTTCCAACAGAAATACAGAGGCTGTAGTTGTTTTGTGTGGTTTCAAGTTGTTTTGTTAATAATAATAAAAAAAAAGACCTCACACAAAACACACCTAAACAAAAGCCTTGCTACCAGCCTGCAGTGTTCATGACGCCTCATGAAATGATTTAGCTATTCAAAACTCTATTTGTATGGCACTAATATCAACTGGGGACCTGTAATAATTTGTAATAGCTTAATTCCAGAGGGTGTCTGCAATCCTAAATGCCATGCGAATCTGCTATGTCCAAACACAAAGGTCATGTGATAACAATAGTCCAGGTATCTCAGTGATACGGGGTTGTATCTTTGTTGTTTGCTTGTTTGTTTTCGTCATATTTATAGGAGATAATTGTGGAGGAAGCATTGGAAATCATAAATGAAAGTTGACAGAATTTTGGGTGCAGAGTCAGGAGGTCCATATCACTACACAGCCTGGACACCCATTCACAGAAAGAGCAAGCTCAAATCCATCAGATAAGTGGAATCTCAAAAGATAATGAGATGGATGACATTCATGGCAGCATGTGGTAAGGGACATTTTTCAGTAAGCTTGTCATCAGACAACAGATCCTTGATATTATAGGGATAATGTCAGTAATGTCGAGTGAAATACAGACTTTACTTATCCAGTGCGAATGTGCATGAAACATGGATGTGTGGGGGTAATTTCAGAATCCTGCATCCCCAGGTAATACTTGCAAAGAGGGCTTAAGAGTCTTACCTGGACTCCAGTTGGCACTGAAGGAAAGAGCATGAGGTCTTAAAGATAAGTGTAGTTTATCTTACTGTAACCTCATAGGACCATGAATATAATCTGTGCCAATTTACCTTTATAGTGAGTCATGAACTATGTTATGCGTAGTATGAGAAATGTTTGCCTGACAGTGGAAAGATAATAAAGTGCCCAAAACAAAAACAAAATTAATCTGTCTATTCTGATATTTTTTGTGGACATGTGGCAAAGGAAAAGTCAATAATTCACCAAATGCAACAAGAATTGCTCCTATAATTGACTGGCTGAGCGACATTTCCACTCTTGCTGCTAGCTAATTGCTCAGGGCAAGGCAGACTCGTCCAGTTAATAAGTTGAGGCTAATATTTGAATTCTTTAGGGTATCTTCAGGCAGACTGTGGATTGTATTTTTTACAGCCAAAACCTCATGTCTCAGCTATAATCAGCTATAGCGCACATAATTTGTTTTGGGGGAATATGCCTCCATGGTACCCAGGAGGAAGTGAAAGTAAGAACCCAGCCAGACAGTCAGTGTGTTTCTCGCAGGAGAAGCTATCGATCAGCTGCAGGTCAGATATGAGAAACTGGTTTATGAAATTACCTCTTTTCCTTTTTCTGCTTCCCATCTCTCTCCTTCCACCTGTCTGCCCCTCTCCCTCACTCCCCACGTCTTTCATGTCTGTTGTCTCAGATCGATAGAGACTCCTGGGGCACAGAGCGGACAAAACCCAGTGGCCAAACACACGCGGCCCTGCACATGGCAAATATGCACACGCACACTAACACACATGCACACACACGCTTCACTGACTGCCTCATTCCAGAAAAGTGGTAGATACACAATCATACAACCCATACAGTGTGTACAAACATCAGCAAAAGACTCACAGAGACACCTTCCTTTTTAATACATCAACTCATTTTGTTCCACTCAGTTCCTCCTCTCTGCCTCCACCTCTCTGTTCCTCCAACTGCAGCACAATTTTAGCTATTTTAATAATACACTGTCATCCCACAAATTCCCTTAACGTTATCAGCTCTAATCTTCTGAATGATCTGTCTCTATAAAACTGATGACATTGTTACTGTGCTGTGACTGGGTGAAAGACAGGGATTAAACAGAGACAGAAAAGGAGGAAACAGGAGTGAAAAAACATTGTAATGAATGTAACAGGTTCAGGTAGGTCTCTGCAGCAACAGATTACACTCACTTTGGATTTTGGAGGTTCTTCAAGAGACAAGACAAGCGTTTTGTGGATTCATTTATCAGATGCAACTCCATGAGAGGTGAACAAACTGTCTGCATGATGTTACAGCAGAGTTAACATTTACAGTAACACTGAAGTTCAATGTGATGCAAAACCAGAAAGATTGCTCTGGTTAATGAAACCTATCTATCATATGAATTAACTCAAAGGAAGAAATAATAGGGAAAAGGGAACAACTGATGTTATCTGAGGATAAAAAAAAGACTGTGGAGGTCAGACATGGACTTACAGGGCAAACAGGTCTTGTGTCTGTCATAACTCACTTGTTGGGCAGTGAATGAGGGAAATATGCTTTACTGGCTGTTTGACTAAATGACTATAGACAGCAGTGACTAAGATCTATGTTTATTTTTGTATTAATGTATGTATGTAATTACATGTACAATTTGATCTATTGTGTTGTTTATGTACGTAAAAACAAAATCTCTGTACCCCACGTGTTTGACTCTGGCAGTTCATAAAGAGACAGATTACCCATGGTGCAGGGAGTTTCTGACACACTGAAGTGAAGGATGAGGATGTGACAGCTATCGTCATGGGAGCACAGAGGATCAGCACCGTCACATATATCTTTCTGAGTGGCAACATGATCTGTTTGTTGAAATCTTCATTTAGTGGAATTTCCTGCCGTGTCTTCACTTCATCAGTTGTTAAGGGAATATTCTCTGTGAAAAAAACAAAAAACATTTGTGTCAATAGGGGATGCAGTCAGTTTTAAATGTTCTCGCCAACATGTTTTCTATGCTAGACAGGTTTTATTGTTCAGTGACAAACTAGCAATCATCAGGAGTCACATGCACAGCCATACAGTTTTTGCAGGTGCTGGATGACAATAATCTGCAGAAAGAGAAATGAGAGATGGAAACACCTGCACACTGCTAACTCCTGCCTATTTCAAACACTGCTTCACTTAATAGTTCAGTCCTATAATAATAATAGTCTGTATTTATAGCACATTTAAAATAGTGTGACAAAGTCCTTTACAAAGTCAAGTAAAATTAAGCTTCACAATTACATTAAATTCAATACATAAAAGTATAGTGAATAAAATACCCAAAGAACAATAAAATAAAATAAAACACTTGTAAGCCACCTAGAAAAGTACACTCAGTGGAACACAGATCCCTGCCAGGCAACAGATGGTGAAGCTCCTCCTGCAATATCACCACAACTGCCAGATGCAGCCAGCAGAGATTTGCAAAGTTTTTTTTTTTATACATAGTTAGATCTACCCTCAGAAGTTGAATTTAATTTCAACAATTAACTACTATCATGTTCGAGTTTCAAAAAATAGTCTCACTACAAAGAAATGGCTAAGAGGACAAACATCATCACACACATGAATCAATACACTGAGGCTCACTGAATCTACAAGAGTCTCAGCTTTCCAGTCAGACCCAATTTATGTTTATGGACCCCAGTGTGCATTTTTAGAATCAGAAAAAATAACATATTTATACCGCATACAAAAAACTGCATGAGTTTTGCCCCAAACTGCATGGGATTAGTATAGAGTGTGCATGTCTTGGGTATCCAGAGAACCCATTTTTATTCTGATATCTTGAGGTGAAACGTCAAGGTGCCCCTTTGAAAATGGCTACACCAGTTTTTCCTTCACCCAAATTTAGCCTTACTTTGACATTTTTCCCAACAAGCTGGCTTATGCCTGAGGGAGATAATAAGATGCAAAATACATAGTGGAATTGGAAAAATAAAACATTTAAATTAATAAAAGCTTTTTTAAAAAGACACATTTCAAGAGGTGATTTAAAAGTTGTTACTGATTCTGCAGTCTTGCATCTTTAAGCAGGGAATTTCAAAGCTGAGGGACCCTGACTGCAAATGCCCGGTCTCCTTTAGTCTTGAGCTGGGACTGAGAAGCAGCCAGAGGGGCCCTGCATGAGATCTGAAGCTGCGCTTTGGCTCATAGGGGAGCAGCCATTCAGCAACATCACAAGCAGTCAGCCCGTGAAGTGTGTTTATTGTTAAGTGAGTGTTTTGGCATTCCTCCTGAGACAGACACTGGAAGAACTTTTGAAGAAAACTTTACTTAATCATTTATTATGTTTAGTTAGTATGCTGACATAAAAGTTTTATTTTGCATCCTTCACTCTGAAAATTCTCTTCACTTTGCTTTAACAGTATTAATATTATCACAATGTCTCTAAAACTTCTGCAGATCCACATTTCAGGTTTCAGCTTGTATGTTAGGTACACGCCAAAATCCAAACCTCAGTAGTAGTAACCACTGACTGACAAAGCCATTTACAGAAACAAGCTGATTAGAGATGTAAACACTCCTGTCTTTGGACATTTAGTAATTGGTGGAAAAATATATTTTTGTCAAGTACTTTTATAAGACCTGCAGCTTCTTCAAAAGTAAAAACAGTGTAAAATGAATTTGTGCAATTATTTGTTACAACTTAATGATGAGAGCATTTGTGTGTGTGTGTGTGTGTGTGTGTGTGTGTGTGTGTGTGCAGTGATGGGCATGTCTGTGTAGCAGTTGAGATGGATGTTTAATTATACAGGTTCAAAGACACTCCATTATAAGAGAGCAGACAGAATGGAGGGGAGGAAAAGGAGTGGAGAACAGGAACATAATCCATCCTCCTGTGAGCACTGTGTGGTTGTCAGACAATGTTGCAAGGACAAATTTAATTTAGTCAGGGGATTTAGCCCATTCAGTGGCTGACTTTGCTTTGTGAATGTCTAGTTTCCTTTGGTGGCTGGGAGCTGATCAAGAAGCAGAGTTAAAGGATCCAAACCCGTTCACCTTTGCAGCTCCAATTTGAATATCTAATTAACTTTAAAAACGGAGAAAGACTTTCATGGCCTAATGAGTTCATATAGGCCCCAGCGACAATTTGGGGGATTGAACCACGCTTACACAATCTTACTGCTGCAATTACACTTATGGTGATAATGTTGAAACATGAATTATTAGTTTTAAGAGAACAGACGACAAATATAATTTGGTAAATAAGCAGAGAGGGAAGCTAACACGAATGGGCCAAAAGAGATTAGTCTGAAGTAATACATTTGTGTATCCACTGCAGGAGACTAATAGACCATATTAATGGCCTAAGAGAGATAAAATACCCAGCCAGAAAGTCTGTAAGATTTCCACTTTGCAGATAAAACTGAGCTTTCATCCAGACGCTCACATGGTTGAATTCATGACCTTCTGGGAAAAACTGCAAAATAAATCGCTGGAAAAACTCAGTGAAGATGGAGACCCCCAAAAAACTTCTTTCCTGTACAGAGATATCCCTCGTGTGTGGAGAGATTTGCTGGTGAGGAGGGCATGGCTTCATAACAAAACTGCCTGTCTCCTTTCGCCCACCATAGCCACAGAAGAGGTCCCATCGCAGCAAGCTGACAGGTGCAAAGGTCCAAGAGAGTTAAACTGCTGCACTGTTATCCCAGCATGCTGCAGTCTGTCCCCATCTGGGCAGGGGAAGAAAGAAAATAGATAAGAAAAACTGAGGAAAGTTGTTAGGACTGAAGAAGTGACTGAGTGAGTGTCCCTCTGCATTGCATGCTGGCCTTATTTGTGGGATTGTGCTTTTGTGGGATTTAAGAGTTGGTTGGCTCGGTATTGAACTGTGACACCGAACGAATTGCTTCAATACTGCTGAGTATCAAAAATGCTCTGTCTTTCGATATTGAGGAAATCTCATCAATGTCAGTGATCAAATTCAGGAAAAACATTACGTCACGACCAGCGATGGAGATCCCTGTTTTGTTTTTGACCATCAGGTCTTTGAACAGCTCTCCTTTAAAGTGAGTATTTGTACGATCTAACCTGGGAGCGAAAAGTATCATTCAGGAACAGGTATCAAAACATATTGGTACCAGTAAAACTATCAACAATTACCCAGAATACTCAGACCTAGAGTTGGTATATGTACTGGTCTTTTTTCTACTTTTCTACTACTTCTTTTTCTACAAACATTTGATTATTTTGATTCACCTGAGAAGTTTTTTGTTTTTTTTTGTTTTTTTATTTTTCTTCCCATTCAGTGGTAAGAATAAGTTTGTGGAAGCTTTATATTTTGATAGTTGAGGATTTTGAATGAGTGAGCTGTTCCATGTGACTATTTACAGCACACTATGTCACGTAGCACTATGACTGCTATGTCTTGAGAAAGGTGCTTGTGAGAGAATCGTCCACACTTTTTGAATAAATCAATGAGGTGAAAAGGGCGTGCAGGAATTGACTTTTTTTCTTTTTATTTGAAACTTGCGTATTTGTTTGGCTGCCATTCATTCCAGATGGTGTGATATCAAAGAAGATGGAGGGGTGGGAGAGCCTCACCTTGTTTTTATCTCCCCATCAATCTCATTACAGCGTGATGGAGAAAAATGACAAAAACACAGAGACTGGCTGCTGGGAGAAGGAGGGTTCGCAATTAAATGTCAGACTGGATTACAGAAAAATGGGAGAAATGAAACTCTGTGTCTGTAAAGTTTAGTCCATCAGGCAGAGAATGAGTGAGGAGCGAGTAGATGAATGCTAAAACTAATTAGTGAGAATGCTGAGACTAAAAGCCTGGATATTAAAGACAGCTGCCAGAGAGAAAAAAGAAAAGAAAGATTAGAGAGTGATGTGAGGAAGAAGAGGAGCAGACTTTTGACTTAATGAGTTTAGTTCTGCTCATCGAGCTCATCTGTCTGAGCATCAACTCACAGACTGCCTTTTACATCTGAAATTAATATCTTAAGTACTGACTGTCATTTCATGAGAGAGACGTAACAAAAAGCACAGAGATGAGAGTAAAAGCAGCGGGCCAAACTAGAAAGTAATGCAAGTCTGTATACACAGTCCAAGACCTGGAAATACCACTTCACACACACACACACACACACATCTACTTCCTTCAGTTCCACAGCCAAGCTCTGAGCAAACCAAACACATAATTATAGCTTCCACTGATCAAACATGGAGACGAATTAATTAGGCAGCAGTCAAGATGGTAAAGGACTTCTTGGATACTCTCCGTTCCCTCCATAATTCAGCCATACTCAGCAGTTTTCCAAACTGGATCTGATTTTGTAGTTTGGGATTATTCTTAGATTATTGAATTATTCTTAGGTTATTTTAGCTATGATAATATCTTACTTACTGGCGGCACAGGATAAATAAGTGCATACTACATATACAAAGTATATAGTATGAAATATGATGTTTGAATGACAGTTCACCTCCAAAGTCAAAAATACTAATTTTTCCTCTTACCTGTAGTACTATTCATCCATCTAGATTGTGATGTCTGCTTTCTCTCAAATATAATGGAACTAGATAGCACTTGGCTTGACGCTCAGCAGCGCTGTCTTTTTCCAGAAATCATGACCCCGTTACTCAAGACAATTCACTTGTGAGCAGTTTTATGTAGGAACTATTTTTTTTCAACCTAGCTACACCCACCACCCGTCATTGCAGTAGCTAGATCAGTAGTGTAGTGGTACTCAAACTTTTTTTTTTCCAAAATATACTCCCTTTGAAATATTCTTTCAGCCAAGTACTTCCTTACTAGCACAAAACATTTTTGGTAGACAAAACTGCTTAAAGAGGTGTAACCCTCTTACCTTGATTGTTGGCGTTCTGCAGTTCTTCCAGGCTGTGCGTAATGAGCGGGCTACAACATTTCTTTCTTTCTTTCTCTTCATTTAATGTTCATCAAAACAGCAAGCAGTGCAAACACATCCTAGCTTAGGGGTAAAGCAATGTTTTTTGCATGAAGCGCTCTTCTGTGTATCACTCATACCTGTACCCAGAAAACAAGGGCAGGTAGGAACCAATTAGCTTACAGTATAACCAAGGGAAAACAATGGCTCCACTTAATCACTGCACATGAAACAACATACAAATTACTATAAATGTCAATGAAATAATAATTTACCAGTAACTATAAATATAAATACTGTACCCAGTAATAAGAAACACACAATTACACAGTAACTTAAGTACTAAAAATAACCCAAAAATATAATGTGTGCAGTAATTATGGTCACAGAGGTATATTTCAACAATGCACTATCCATGTCAGCTCCTTGAGGTAAATCCCTTTAAAACATATTTTTCTTGATCCTGACTGTATTTTGTTGGCTCTATTTCATTTACTGATTTTGTTACTCTTTTTTCACTTTTATTTTTCACTTCTGTCTCCATATTTTCAACTATATTACTGCTACATTTCAACCAGATATCCTTTTTCTTGATTTTCGTCTGTCACTCTATACCGAAGCTGGTGTCCTGCTCAGCGAATGTTGCTGCATTTGTCATTTTCTTTTTCTTGGAGGTTTCACAGCAGTTGGCAGTTTTTGTGTGGTTTAATTGAACATGTAATTTTTTATTGAACTTATTAAAGTATTATAATTTTTGGAATTATGCATAATATTTCAGTCTACATAAAACTGCTCATAACCCCTGCAGTACTCCAAAGTACTGTAGTGGTGCTAACGTTACAGCTCAACTGAGGAAGATGCATTTAATATTTACATTCTGTACCGTCAGAAAAATAAGCATTTCGTCCGTGAGGTGCATGCTTCCTTCTGTGCTGTAATACAGTTGGCAGATGTAGTTAGTAGAAGGTAAATAGTTCCAGCTCACAACAAGGTGTGTGGATTATCTTAAGTAACTGGGTCATGATTTCTGGAAAGAGAACTTGCTGTTGAGTTTTTCTTTATTTTTTCTGAGCTTTGAGCGCCACAAGTCAAGTGTCATCCAGTTCCACTATATTTAAGAGAAGGCAGACATCTCTACTGCTGATCTCCCAAACTCAGTAACTCACACAAAAGCAATCAAGATGGACAAATAGCACCAGAGGCCAGAGTAAACATGTATTTTTGATTTGGGGGTGAAGTGCCTCAGATTACTTAAAGAGAACATCTGTTTCATCAGTTCAAGCAGAGAGCTGAACTCATTCTTGAATCAGCCTCTTCACTCACGCTTTACCATCGGTTTCTCATTCATAACTTGTTTGGTAACCAGCTGGCCAATAACATGCTGTTGATTTCACTAATATGTAATCTTCATGTGTGTCTTTATTAAGGGAGAACTAGTTCTACCAGCAGCAGAACATTTCACTCACCAATGTTGCTGAGAAATGGAAACACAGCTGCTTGGTGCATTATGTATTTTCCAGGGCCAACATTGACAACCGTGGTTATAAAACCATTACTAAAGGCACAAAGACAGCTTCCAGCAATTAGCAGTCAATTTCCTCCTGTTTTAAATGTGTCAGCGTGAGTGATTTTATCAATGTGACAATCAGATTGAATTGCCATTTTGTTTTCACATTGCTGTTTGAATCAAAGAAAATAATTGGTGATGTGAGCAGATTTTCAGAGTTCTGGAACCAGACTAGATCAATGAGCCTGAATATTAAAATGTTTCTGGAAGATGCACAGTGCAGGCACTTGTTGTAAATGCTCCAGGAAAACCTGGAAAAGACACTCATCTAACAAACATCTTTGCATGCAATAATGGAAAGAATGAGTGCTTTATTTATTCTTAATGCCACATTAGAGAGCAACTTCTTTCCCATGTTTTATGAGATGCTGGTGGTATTTATTGTCCTACATTTGTCTGATCTACAACAAACTATCAGTGTATGATGCTAATAAAAGCAATTTGTGCATTGCTGAGTATAATAACAATAACAATTGTTGTATCTTTTTATTTATTTAAAACAGCAGTAGGATTCCGTGGTCACTGCTGCACACAGGTTTACGAACAAACATTAAGATAAATCTGTTTTTAATCCCAAAAGTTTCAAATAAAAATGCTGAGTTCTCATCTAGGTGGTCCGGTGGTCCGTGATTTCTTTGTGGATCACTGCTGCAGAGGGCTTGAGAAGCAGAAGTGAAAATAAATCCACTTTTTAATCCCAGAAGTTTGAAACATACAATCTGAGCTCCCCTCCTGCCAATAAAAGAGTCAGACCGACTCCGGTGTTTCTTCCTCAAGAAGCTGCAGTCTGCCACCAACCCTCTCATTCAGAGCTTCCCAGCTCTGAGCTGCTGTCTGTCGGCTCTGTGTCTCAGTGCCGCCCAGTCCTCTCATGCCTTTGCAAAAGCCTTGTGATAGACGTGAATGAACTCAACTGAAGGTAAACTCAAAAGTAACTGGGTGAACTGACAAACTCCTGGGCTGAGCATGTTGCTCATTAGCTGGACTCTTTAAGATTCACTTTCTTATCATTTCATTTTATAGCAGTTTTTCCAGCAAGAATTTCTGCCATTGATTCAGGGTCCTACCGCTGGAACATGCACACACAGCTGCACTAGTAGAACAGCCAATAGGAACAACCGGTTACTAGATGACATATAATTGGTTTAAGTCTACCATCACAGACCAGATTTCCTAAAGCCTGAAAATAGAGCCAAGTGGACATGCAGAAATCTAGTTCTCTCTCGGACTACTTGATTTACAAAATATTGAAAGGTTATTATGGAATTATTGCTAATTGATTTAAAAAATATGCTGCCTACTACAGCTTTAACCATAACTTATTAAAATGAAATAAGTGTAGAAGTATGAAAGTTGGGAATTCATCCCACCACTCCCTCTTCTGGGATGCACCAAGTCTGCAACCATAACAGTCCATCCATTCTGAGCTAGTCCCGTTAGATTACATTTCTCCTCCAGAATCTCTCCATCCATCTGCTGAAATCCTATTTTCATGACAAACAATAAGACACACACTCACTCCATCACTGCTGCCTGAAGCTGCCAGAGAACGGGACAGAGGAAGAGATGGAGCGAAATTAAAAATGATGAGGTGGGAGGATACTGAGAAAAGATCCTGGTTCTGTTACAGTGTTTAATTTATCAGCTAATATTGAGCTAGTCAGTTCAAATGATCTTATAATTTTTATCCAACCAACTCGTTTGCTATTAAAGGTAACAAAACCATGCAATGCACCATTGCTTTAAGAGATAACACTTCTTTTACTGCTGATCAACAGTTAATATTTTTTATATAAAATGTATCTTATCTTGAATAATAAATAAATAATATTTTTGTCTATAAAATGACAGAGAAACCACAGAATATTGCAGATGAAGTGAAATAAATGTTTGAGAAACTGCTATAAGTCTTAAAAGGTATAATCTGCAACATTTTCAGTCATCACTTATGACCCACTAGAAGTGTCTGGTGGTGGTGACTGTACAGGCAAAGACACTACCCTGTGCCTGTGCCTACATACACTCCCAACTTTCCAAATATAGTAGCTTGGTCAGTGGCCCTACACTTCAAAGTATGATCCTGTAGGTACCATCAGTTTTGCATGTGCAGTGGAGTTAGCAATCAGTGGCGGGTTGGTTATCCAGAGCACTGACAGGATTCTGATGGCCTGGCAAGTTTACTGCGTTAAAATGCTAAATGAAACAGGTAAATCGAAGAGAAAACAACACAAAACAACACAGGGCAGCTTAAGTCCCCCAGAACTGTAGACTGTTAGCCCCTCCCCTGCTTTTAACCTGATGGTATGATCTCATGGTTGGTCGCCTGCGTATACACACCAACACACCATTCAGTCAGTGCATGGACCGTGTGTGGTCGAGCCAAGCAATGAGGCAAAAAAGCAGACCACAGTTGAGAAAGAGAGAACGAGAGAAAAAGAAAAGGTAGAACTGAGAGGGAGCACATGAAAAGTAGAAAACCCTGTGAATAATGTGACGCTAAAAACTGTAAATTACAGATATCTTCACAAGTGAGAGATGTAGTTGGTGCTTAAAGAAAAAAAACAGAAATCCTAAACACATTATATCACAACTAACTTTCCCAAGTTGATCCCATGTTTCAAAAAACTTCATCATGCTATGCAGGAAAGCAGGAGATGCATATGCATGGAAACAATCTGAAAAATAGAGCTGAATATTCTTTTCTGTCAATTATCTTCACTTTCTCAAAGCTAGCAGTCAGACCTCTGAGGAAATGCCAGGTGCAAAACAAACACTCCAAAAGTGCACAAACATAAATATACATTGTAGATATGAATATTTATTCATGTTGTCATAATTATGGAAGTGCAATTGACTAATCTTGACACTGGAGAATCCTGCCTGTTTTTGGATGGGTTTCCTTTACCAAAGTAAAAGATATGTTGCTGGTAAACCGAAAAAATAATTAACAAAACACTTCCATGTTGTTGTGAATGGAGTGAACGTGGGCATTGGCATGGACTGATATTAGATTCCTGGCCTGAATTATTATCCCAGTCCACTCCTGCTAGCAGTTTATGAGTTTTGGATGTGCAGAAAATGACCAAGTGAGGTAACCTTTGTCATCACAGTACAAAAGGTCATGGTTTGGATTAAAATAAGTATGTTATGTTACAGTGACACACGTAACGTCACAGAACTTAGCACTGACTTTTGGTTTCGCACAGGACACAAACCCTGGTATCCTGGGAGAAAGCCCTGTGTCTGTTTGACTCATCCATCCACCACACCTCCCCCACATGCCAACTTTCTCTCTCTTTATACTATGTCACCTGACTTCTACAGCACATTAAATCATAACACGCCAGTGGCGTTTCCCGAAATGACATCATTTCACTGTCATTTTACCCTCCTCCACTCCATTCATCTGTAGTCTCTATCACAACAAGTTCTTCCAGTTGGTTCTTCCAGTGAGCATCAGAAATCCTCCTCCACATCTCATCCATCCATCCAATGTATAGACTCAGTGATGGGATATTCTTGTACTGCCCATGACATCAGTACCACCTTAAAATATGATGTCACAATGAGGCGAAATTGACAAACACTCACTTCACTTTCTTCAACATTCCTATGGTGTACTATGCCAATAAATTAATTGTATTATTCTTTAAGCGTCTTTGGAATTAAGTCTCTCCCCACTGAAACGAGAAATCAAGAAATGACTGACCTCTATGTCAATGGTCAAACAACACTTCTACATGTTCCTCTACAGGAGTTGTTGTAAAAAATTAATTGGAATGAGGGGGGCAGCCATGTTTGCAAATGTTGGCAACACCTGTGACTTTGAAGATCTGAGCTGCAGCTCTGTTAACATGATAGACCAAAGCTTGCTTCAGGGAACAGAAAATCCTGGGCACATTCCAAACTGTCAACAAACTCAACCGTAACTCCGTTATCCTCGTACGAGGAACGGGACCCAGATGTGAAGTCAGCATGTGCTGTCACAACACCACTGCCCTCAAACATCAAAGTAAGCTGCAGCGGATACTGTGGGAGCAGTCATTTGACAATCAGTACTATCGCTCACGGCAACGGCTCACCCGAGAATAAACCTTCTCATCCTAACTTTGATTGACCTCCTCTGCACTGTATCAGATGTTTCAGTCTCTCTGCTAGTCACAGATTGTAAAACAGCAGCTGGGCTGTTTTTCCTAGTCTGTTCAACAGCCATCCTTCTTTCACCAAGCCACTTCCACTAGCTCCTCCTGTTGAAAACGGAGGCGATGCTCTGTGGCGCAGTGTTGGGTGTAACACGTTACTTTTGGCGGCAAGTAGTCATGTCACTAAATACTATTTCAAATAAATATCGCAATTACAATAACTTAAATTTAAATGGGCTTGTTACTCATTACTTAGCTTACTTACCTGAAAATATGACAGGATGATTTGACATTACCAGACCTTGTGGTGGTGCAAGACAGTTGCTTTTCATCATAGTATAATATAAACTTCGTCATATAATTATTTATATCCAGCATTGTCTGTGGTCTTCTACCAAATCCTACCGTCTAACCCACATGCAATAAAAGTGTAGCTTACACTTGCCTGACAGGTCCTCAGATTCATGAATCTGGGATCTGTTATTACAACTGGACCTTCTGGATTGTAAATGACACAAATTCCAGCAGAACAGCCCATTGTGTTGTTTCTTCAGCTGTCTAAACATTCAGTACAGGTAATCACAGTGCCCTGCAGAGAGGTAATTTCAGTTACTTCAACAAGGATCTCTTGGTAATCACAGGTTGGAACACAGATCAACTGGTAAATTGTCAATATCATCCTCCATCTAACTTTTACTCACAAACAAACCCGAAAGATCCTTGAACATTGAGATTTTTCAGTTGGGGAAGCAACTTAATCCTGAACCAAAGGAGGCAATCCTCCATTTTCTTCAAGCTGCTGACTCTCATCCCAGCTGCTTTACAATTGGCTGAAAAACACCGCAGTACACACCGGAGGTTACAATCTAATTATGCAAAAAAAAGAACTACATAATCAGCTAAATGCAGTGGGCTTGAGGGTATCCAGACACCCACCTGGTGTGTCTCACCTTGGGCAACTCAGGAAAAGCAGAGCATCCCGGCCCTATCCAGGAGTTAGGTTAAAGAGCTGGTGTGTGTGTGTGTGTGTAGAGGTGAGCCCAGGGATCTGATTGGTGCTTCTCCAGCTTCTGTACTAACTCCTTCATTATTAGAGACAGAATTTCATGTTCAAACTGGCAAGTTTTATAGCAAAAGGTCAGCACAGCGCACCCCTTAGATTTCCCTGTCCGACTGGTAACATATCCCTCAAGATTAAACTGATATAAGAACAGATCTACACTCATACAGAGGATATACACGTGCAAGAAAACACAATAAACCAATATCCTGGTATGTGGGATGTGAGACAAAGCAAACACTTCAGAATGCACTTTAATAGCATCGCTCCCCTCTGAAATAAGCCTGAGGTAAGAAATTGTTTGGTTTGAAAAAAACAACAACAATCCAATCACAAGGTCCCCCCAAGAGAAATATGGGAACTTAAGTAGGTTATGTAAATCCTGCCTCCGAGCCGCTGAGGACAAGCGTTGTTAGTGTGACACCACGCTGCACACACAGTCTCACCTTTTCTCTCGCTGATGCCTTCTTTTATCACGTCCTAATTCAAATCCATTTCCTTCCTGTCACCTCTCCGATAGCGCTGCTAATGTCGCTTAATAAAATTATGCAAAGGAACAGCTCTCTGTCCTGTTCTGAACATATTGAATTATCTGTCTGAGGAGGGAGAGGCAGAATGAGAGAAAACCCAAGAGATGGATGACCTCTTCAAGTCACTGGCACACCTCTCTCTTTCTCTCTCTGGGGCTTAATATGGTTTTAATGAAACCCTGCTCCTACAACAATTTGTGTCATGGTGGAAAATGAGTGAGAAGTGATGGAGAGCTTCAGTGTGAAACAGTTTTATTTACTATTAATGAAGGATGGGCAGCACAAAACAGGGGAGAGGAGAGCCAAATGAAATAACAACATACAGTAGTTTACCAGTTACCAAAATCCCTCCAAACAACAGTTTTCTGTAGTTGCTGTGGGTCTTTCTCTAATATGGTTTTGATGCAGTGTTTTAATGCTGCATGAACAGAAAATTGAAGATAGAGCGAGCGAGAGATGACAGTTGCTGAGGGGTTCAATCTGGAGCTGCTCCACTTAACTGGAGGATGAACACAACAGAGCAGAGGAGAGATGATGATTTAAGAGGGCCGAGGAGTAATGTGCTACACTGAGTGGGCAGCCGTCTCTTTAGTGATGAGAGTATTGTCATATTAATAGGATCCTGAATGTGTATGTGAGAGTGGATGTATCATATACAAAAAGGGAAAAGAATTGCTGGTGGGTAGCCATTTACTCAGCGTGGCAAAGCAGGGCAAGAGTCAATGGGTAGATGATAAATAAAAGGAGACAGGGAGGAAGGAGAGAAGACAGAGGAGATAAGGAGATAAAAGAGGTGAGACAAGGGGAAATCAAGTGAAAGGGAGGAGGGGGAAGAAGAAATGTTGGCTTGGGTAAGACAACACAGAGGATAGATTAACTGTCGTTTACATAAAAACAAAGTTAAACAGATATGACCTTCATTATGATGCAAGAAATGTGAATTGAGAATAAGAGGATGACGTTAGAGCCAGAGGAGAGTAAAAACCAGACAAGACTGTAACATTCAGAGGAAGCTACTATAAACTAGAGTCAGACAGAGGACAGTTGGCCAATATTATCAGCCTATCACTGCTATATTGGTCTGTACTAGTATTGGTGTATCTGTTGTCCAATATACACTGATATGAAGACTTTTTCCCCCAGAACATAATGCAGATTGTTTTTAATTGATATTAATTTACAAATATTTACATTATTTACAAGTGAAAGGATGGAAAATTTGTTTCAGTGTCCTAAAATAATAATAAATAATAATTATATAATATATATAATATTATGCTTTAAAAATGCAACTTCTAATGCATTCTATCTAATATATATCTAATCTAATATAATATAATATCTAATCTAATATATAATATTTTATCTATTCTATTGATTTTTTCTGTTTTATCCAAAATGTATTTACACGAACTGAAGCAGCTAAATGGAATTCATATTTATACCTGTGTTTCTGTGAAAAAGGCTTAAGAGTGACAAACATCATGGCAGTGACAGTATAAATGACCCAATAACAGTTTGTGGCAAGTGGTATGAATTATATCTCTCACCAAAAACTGTGTGTGTAAAACTCTATAAAAGAGATATCTAGGCTACAAACAAAACAAAATGATAGTTCATGAAAAGCATTCTTATTCTTTAGGTACAGTATGTTATGATGCTGCACTGATGTTTATATTTACACTGTTGATTACCCAAACACTGAAATGTGCAACAGATGCTTTGTAAGAACCGTTTTACACTATAATAGGGGTTTTACTGAAAGGTGAAATGATTCCTTAAATTGTAAGTTGCAACCTGAGAGAGAGAGAGGAAAAGAGTAGAAAGTACACAGGTGGGACACAGTCATTCCACACTATTTTAAAGAAACACTTCAAAAGTTTATGTTGAAAGTGCCATGTCACACTCAGTAATAACTTGCAGGAAAAAACCCAAATCTGTTTCACACTATAAGAGGAAAGTTCCTCTCTTTGTCAGGGTCTGATGGAGTGAAGAGTCCTGATTGGTCCATTCAATCTTTTTCAATAGTGGATGTAATTACATTTGGAAATCTAACAGCAGACCCTCCTGACACTGTTCTCAAAGACCCTCCTGCTGCCTCCTGATAGACCAGCACTGGAATAAGAGTAATCACAGCAACTGCTGAAGTGCACAGATGGAGGCTCCACAGTCATATAACCTCTCTCCCTGGTGACGTAAGGTTGTGACGGACTGTAGTGCGTCACTAAGTGGCAATGAACAGAGGTCCAAGCAGATTGTAAATACTGTACTCGAAAACTTGTAAGAAACAAGTATTGATAAGCCACACACCACACAGTCATGTAGAAGTTGTCATGTTGTTGGAAAGTGAGACTTGGGCACATGTGGATTCAATCCCTTGACCTTTGGATTCCCAGAGAAGGTGACACACAGACTGCACCACTGGGAGATGTGATATCAGATGTGCAAAACTAGGGTATTTTTGTTATCTGTTTAAACTTCAAACACTAACAAAAGTCAAAATCTTGGTGATAACATTCTGAAAAAAAAAAAATGTCATTCTGCTGGTCTCAGGTGTTTCGTTCAATATTTTGGTGACGTTTCATCAAACATTGAGCACAAAAGAAAATGTTGTGCATACAGTACAAATAACAGAACAGATGTTAATTATCACTACACATTCATTGTTTTCAGCTCTGTAGGATTACGACTGATTTTTACAAGTTGTGAGATGTCTGTGAATTTAGATTTGTTGTAATGTTGTCATGCCCACTTTAATCAATTATTACCAAAATTCATGCCTCAGCTGTGTCATGACCTGAGACAGTGCAAAACAATTTCTATACGAATCCATGCAGCCAATTACAAGATATAAACTTTGCATTTGTGGTGCCTTCTACTATTGAAATGCACTGCACTTAGCTTAGTGTTAGCTTAGTGAACAATCCTGAACACGTGTCTGAATCTTCATGTCATCTTCTTCAGCCATTTTAATAAAAATTATTTGGTTCATCAAATCCAAACGGATCAACGAATCAAAATTCCTTTGATAATATTAGATTAGCAATGTCTGTAGATTATGCTGACTAATTTTTTTGGCTGATGGTTTGGTTTGGTAGCACTTTGCAAAAATAGGTTTTTGATAAAATTGAGAAAAAGTTTTTGAAGCAGAAGACTAATTGAGTAAAGAGGCAGATGAATTAAACGATTAAAATGATGAAAGAATTTTGAGACTAGGCTAAGCTCTTTTCAAGATAATTGCAAAAATGTAAACTTTGATTGTTACAGCGCCACCTTGAATTCAGTGAGTGTAATTTTTGTTGCCTGAGTAGTGGCTGGAATTTGTAATCCACCTGCCCATTTTAGTAAAATTTTGTCTTACAGTTTTTGCTGCTCAAACATTTTTAGTGGAGAAAAACAAGAAATAAAGAAAGAAAGAAAGAAAGAAAGAAAGAAAGAAAGAAAGACTTATCAGACCAAAAAAATAGGGGTCTGCAGCTGCTTGGACCCCTAATGAGCTGAAATACATTTGTGTTTTTTGCCCACAATAAGCAAGAAAACTATTTATCAGTGAGTGGCAGTATTTTGTTTGCTTTTGATCCTGATTCTAAATGTGCACCTGATATATTAATCAAGATTTGGGATTGTGTGCACTGCTATTTACTTTGTCAGCTTGTCAGTCTAAACAGATTAAAACCAGCTTCTGGATATTATATCATCTTGTCACATGATCAAATAGAGACTTGACAGTGAACAATATACATATTAATAAGCAATCATTATTGCATATCTTTATATATATAACATATTTTTAATAGTTTATATAGTTTATAGTTTTCATAATTTAATTTCATTTATCTTTATTTTATTTATATTTTTGTTATAGATTGTTGCAGACTGCTTTACCAAAAAAGGTCGTACATATCAAGCAGCACCTTTTTTAACCCACGGGCCCCAGTGCAATTGCATTGCCTGCACTGTCTATATTTATGCTGCTGTTCACATTTATAAAACTTCTGTAAAAATAAAACACTCACAATGCAGACAGCAGATCATACGCCTACTTGGCTCTTTGCAAGTATCAAGCTCACCAACTGAGCTACAATCATTGTCATGAAAAATTAGACTGTACCGATAAATAAAACAGATACAGGAGGCATGATTTTTCCTCTCGCCTTTTTCCTTCCTGTTCATCTCAAATCTTGTAAACTCAGCAGAGCAGGAGGGCATTCAGCACCGCGTGCGCTGAAGTGTTGGATTTCTTTGCACAGGATATCCATGACAGCCTGCATAAGAAAGTGTGTCTCTATGTCACAGCCGAGAGCAGCGCAGGGGATGCCACTGTGAGGCTCTCCCAGAGCAGCCAAACTCATTCTAAAAGACAGAGCACCTAGCAGAGGCAGATGGGGAGAGAGTTAATAGTGGCTGAGAGGTTCGGTCTGGAGTTGCTGCTTTATCTAAGTGGCAGTGGAGAGGAGAGGAAAGAAGACACAGAGGAGTACTACATTATTCAACTTCATGTCAGCTTGAATATATTTTCACTGTACAACTTTGCATGCACAGGAAGAGCTGTTAGCAAATAAACACTTCTCAGTTTTGTTTTTTTCGTGGGGACTCTTGACAAAATTTTACCAGCTAGTTCCTGAAAGAGGCCAGATCAGGTATTTTCCAGCTATCACTGAAACTTTTAAATAAATGCCTAAACTGCTGTATGAAACCTACCTAAAGTTGTTGCTCATGAAGTGTCTTGAAACATACAGTATCGAGTATGTAATACCACGACAGGGTCCTCCATCATTGTTGTGTTAATTACAGCTCAGTCAAATTAAATGAGATTAAACAATTGCATGGCTCAGAGCCTCAAAGAGTGATACTCTTGAGAAGATAGAGTTTTAACACAAGTCATTTGTCAGATAAATGTCAGAGTTAATGAGGAATTGAATTAATTCAGACGCATTAATTACTTAAACATACCTACTGAACTGCGGCAAAGCATGTAACAAAAACCTTTCTGTGGATGGCACTTAAGACTTGAGATAAAGTAATCAAAGACAGCAGCACTCTGATACAGTGTATTGTGGATTAAAGAGAATTAATAAAGGCATGCTGTGTTTTGTACTCATGCTAGCACTAAGAGAAAGAAGAGGAAGAAGAAAGCTCAATGGCCATAATAACACACTGTAAGAAAAACACACTGCATCCATTAGCTCCTTTATTTGCATGAGCTGTTGCTGCTCAGTGACATTTGAGGCTGTCCAGGGGCATCAGCAACATCTGAAAATGAACACTTACTCCCACTTAATTGCATAATTGATTTAATGTCGCTGAGAGGAATGGGAGAGAGCAGAGGTCGGGCTGTAGGGAGATACACCTGTATCATTTCACCCATCATCATCCCTCATTTCTCTTTGTTCGCTGAGTCTGTTTGTCAGCTTCTTTGTCAAGACTGCCGAGGTCAGATTACACAAAGAGGTCCAGGAGAGAGACAGGTTATTACTGGTGATTGCAGGTTTAGAAAATAATAACTGAAACTGCAGGGCACAATGTGTGGGAGGCAGCCATTTTTATTCCAAAATAACAGAACAATTTATGCATTCTGATGTGTAATAAGGAAAATAATATATTCTCTGCTCCTGAAACTTTCTTTCTGTTCTTTGCTCTTCTTCAATTTATTTCCAATCCTTAAATGCTCTTTACATACTTTTGCTAATTGTCACAAGACAACAGGATGGGCCTTCACAGATAGTGCACAGGCTACAGGCATGCACAGAGGTTTCTGTTGTCCACCTGTTATTCATTGTAATATTTTCCAAAATGCCAGAAGGCATACAACAAACTGTTCTGTGAATAAAGGAAGAAGTTGTGTTTCACTTTCTCTCTGCCTCTGTGACGGGGGGGTGGGGGGGTAGCAGTACTGCAGCAGAGAATTTTCTGTGTGTCCTTCACACTTGATGCAAGAGACGTGATTTTTGGGTGCACAAAGCCTTGCACTACGTACACTGCAGTGAGTAAGAACCAGACTTTATGGTACTAAAATACAAAATACTAAAATACAGAATACCCATCATCAATCAATCAATTACAAACCCTGAGTTTAGCTATACCAGTCAGTTCATTTCTTCTACCACTCAATTATTATTTTTTCTTCAGTCTTAATTTCAAATGATCATTAATAACTACACAGCAAGAAAGGTGCAATGTAATATGATTACAGTGATTAGTAACGTAGGTATGTTTTTCCCACGTGAAGACATCACTTCTATGTTTGCTGTGAGGTGTGGTACGTGTGTATGCTGTATTTGTATTGCTGTATTTGTATATACCTTTTTCACTGTGTGGAGTTTGTATGCAAAAAATATAAAAGAACAAATCATTCATTGTGAAATGCAGCAAACATTTTTTTCTCTTGGTATTTTGGTGGATCAACAACTGGCTTAATTGAAAATATAACAAAGCCTGCTTAGAGACAGAGAAAGTCAAAAGAAAGAAAAAGAAGAGGAATAATTAAGACTATGGGAGCAGACATCAAGTTTTCTGAAGTATGAAGATCTTTATAAGGAAATTAATTTGAGAGACCCAGCTGGATGGTGTCCTAGCCGACAGAGATCAAAGACGCCTTGACTTTGAACCATTGTTCCACTATAACCCGCACACACGTGTCTTCACACAGTAAAAGGGCTGAAGACGATTTCAAAGCTAGTTAATCATCAGTTAATCATGATCGGTATGTAGATCAAAGCACCGTGTGTAGATGCTAATGTCCATTAGTGGACTGATGGGATGGGTTTTAAGCACAGCTGGAGCCTCTTTGTTATGAAAATGAAGACTGACCAGATTAGACACTATTTACATAAAATTAATGTTGATTCACCCAGATATTCAGTCACGATCTCGTCTCATGTTTCTGATCCTCAGAGTAAACACTTTGTAGATGTGTGTAAGCAGAAATTGATATGGGTGGGTGGGGGCAGAACAGAGTGTAGAAATGTTATCATCAGTCATCACTTGAGTGAGCAGCAATGACTAATGAACCGGTTGCAGCTCTTCCCTCGTGGTGTCTCACACAGTATCTTTTAAGTTCTGATGGCAGTGTGGCTCCAGGGATGGTAATATTGGTCTGTCAGTTCACCATTTGGTCTTAAAACATCTTGATAACTACTGAAACACCGACTTTGGTGATCCCTGACTTTTTCTCTAGCTTTGCCATGAGGCTGACATTTTTGGATTTTAGTGAAGCAGCTACTGAAATTATTGCCATTAAATTTGACACAAATTCATGTCCATCTCAGGATAGCTTCTTCAAACACTGGTGATCACTGAAACATATTTGTAACATTTCCACATTAAAAATCTAGGCCTATGTTATACATTTTGTTGAGTTGTGCATATACAATTTTTATTTCATTAACTATAACGGTGAGTTTCCTATTAGCCTCTAGTTGTTATAACTTCCAGGAAAACATGGGATACGTCAGATACATCAGAGAGTGAGGAAGGACGTCAGTAAATGTTATTAAATGTAACATGAATAAACATAATGTGAATGTGATTTCTGCCTGAGTCATGTCGAATAGATTTTCATCTGCTATGGTGGTTGTTCAACAATGAAGACAGCAACTCCCATGATCTCATGATATCATTCAATTATGTCTTGTGTTATTTTTGATGATGTGAGAGAGACCCAGCAGCAGCAGAAGAAATCTCTATTATGTATTATCTATTATGTATTTAACTTTTCATCGAGCATCATCATCGGACCAAACTTTCAGTTTGTCGAGTACTTTGGCCAAATACCTGCAAAACTAGCAACATTCATACCAGCCTCTGCTGTGGTTTGTGTTTAGTGCTAATTGGCAGGGGAAGCAATTCATTACAACCACTTACATTACAGGGATTTGTATCACCTTTACAGCAGGGCTACCCACTTGAAGGCATGTCTTTATTGAAGATGAGTTTGATGAAGCTCTGGCTGAACGGCTGAAAAAACCCTTCTTTCTTCACAATAAAAATCATTTTTTAATCAAAACACTATCATTATGAAACAGCGACATCAGGAAATGTTGGGTTTTCAGCCAAATAAAGCAGATACCTTAACATAAAAACAGCGATGTGGGAGAGAAACTAAACTTGACATCACAGAGATTCAGTTGGAAATAACAAAAGTACTGAGAGAGTACGGAGACTTTTCAAAATGTCTTGGTCCCTGCGCTTCCACACAGACATGAGTCGAGTCTCACAACACTGGGTTGTTTGAGGGGACGGTCGTCACAGGTTGCCCGTGGTTAGCGAGACATCACTGCAGCCCACTTGGAGGAGGGTCCAGCACGCTTTGATGTCACTCCAGAAAAGGTCAATTTGTGGAACCACTCAGCACAAATCAGCTAATTAAAATAAATGCAAATCAGTGCAGAACAGTTTGTTTCAGCGTGGCCAAAAGTGCCGATGGAAAAGCCCCAATAGCCTCAGTACATGGGGTGCACACTCAGGGGCGCCCCAGCATTATACCATCTGACATTGTCATAGTGCGTATGCAGCCTCACAGGGCTGCTCGCATGACTGTACACTTTTAGTGTTGTTCTTCTTCTTTTCCATTTCCCTCTCTTATTGTTGTCTTTTCACAGTTATCTCTCATGTCTCATTTTAGCTTTACTTTTTTCTAGTCCTAACACTTTTGGAAATGTTTGTCAATGTTTTCTTTACTGTTTGGCTCACACCTCCTCTGTCTTGTTATCTTTTGTTTTTCTGAATTAATGGATTTTGTCTTTTTTTTCTTGAATTATTTAACTTATTCAACCTAAAACTGATTAAATCAGCTGTGCAATCATTGATTTATTCATCTAGTCATAACGTGTCTGTGATATTATGCATTATTAGCCTGATTATAACAAGGATCACGACTTTGTGTGGATTTCAGTTTTACACATAACTCCCTACTGATTCAGCTTCCCCCCTAAACTAATCAAGTATGCTGCAGCCAGTTCTGTCCTCAACATACCCTCATTCTC
Organism: Lutjanus campechanus; assembly: GCA_027495735.1. Taxonomy (NCBI): domain Eukaryota; kingdom Metazoa; phylum Chordata; class Actinopteri; order Lutjaniformes; family Lutjanidae; genus Lutjanus; species Lutjanus campechanus. The sequence goes on along the minus strand of JAJHUR010089077.1, from coordinate 54,430 downwards.
CCATCTTGCCATATTTGCTTTACTGGCTTTTTATTCATTTTTTTGTTGCTCTCAAATATGTGACGCTTGGGCACAAGGTTGCCTGGGGAGATGCACCTGTGTACCTCTCTGTCATGGTTAAGTCATTGCTTTCATGTTGTTGTTGGATTGCGAGTCCGGTACACAGTTACAATGCTGAATATTTATGAACTTTGAATGATCTATCATCTATGAGACCTTAAAACATTTTTTTCTCTTTCTGAGTTAAACAAGGATATGATCCTTCGCTCTATCCAAGCCAGCTGTTGTTGTTTGGCCAGCAGGCCTGCTGTTGAAAGGACAGTGATTATCTGCGCTGAGTGGTTCTTTAATCGCCTTTAATAGTTTGCTGTCAAAGGATGTTTAAGGAGGAGATTAAATAAGAAAGAGACTTTAAAAACCTGTCCCAATAAAGGAAGTTTCTGTGTTGTTTAAAATGAGATTTGAGGGGAAAAACAAGTTCTTTTTATGCACTTGAGGGAGGAGAAGGAATAAAAGCAAAACATAAAACAAGACAATTTCTGAATGAAAAAAAAATTCTCTTTGTGCTTTTTTGAAACATTCCCCCGGGGTGTGACTCTGTTTGGCCATTGAGTGGCACTGGAGTGTGGGATAACAGAGAGGAGGCAACAGAAAAGAGGAATGATATGGGACAAAAAAAGAGGACAAAGCCTGTGAAGGGATGATGGGAAAAGGACAGAATTAATGTGCAAGAAATACGGCTGTATATTATGGATGTAACTCAGAAGATTTGTTATATAATAAGCTGCTCAGAGAGAGAGGGGGAGAGCAGACTTGGCTCCATTGTGGCACTGTGGACTGACTCACTGTCTTGAAGTCAGGACAGATTTAACACAAATAAACACACACACACACACACACACACACACACACACAAAAGCTTTGACAAGCTGCACATATCCCTGCATTCACTCCAGCTCAACAAAAGCTAAGAACAGCACATACATTCAAAACATTCACTCGTTCAGGTATTTCAGAAGCTCTTCTAACAAAGGAAAGTCTGACATTTAGCCAGAGGACCTTCTAGGGCAAGCACATCTGCGCAATGACATTCCACTAATTGGAAGTTGACTTAGCCGTTTTACTGAAATAACAGAAAGTATAGCTGTTTAAATCCTTGACTTTGCCACAAACCTTCAAGCAGGCCTGTTGTGTTTGTATCTGAGCAGGGAGATTTTCCCTTTCTGCTTTCTTCCTTATTAACAAAGGCGTGTTTGATGTGGCCTCTGTCCTTTAGTATTCGTCAAATCCGCAGTTTCCTCTGCAGAGACACGCTTTCCCCAAGTAAAAAAAAACATGCCCTGACCTCTGCAACAACCCATTAACTGCTGTCTGACAACGACTTATTTTTTTTTCTTTGGTTGAACGGCACTGAATTTTATACTACAGCAGCACTGAGAGCAAATGGTTTAAGAGCCAGCACATAAAATAACCATAATGCTCATATACACATTCATAAGAAACAATCTGCTTGTACAATATAACTTTTCATTAATATTTCATCAGTATTCATGTTGCTGCATTATGCTGAATTTTTCTAGATGCATACTTATTTGTGAATGTATAAATGCCTATATTATTATTGAATATTGATATGAAGTTAGTTCGGATTATCTGATGCGGGGTTCTGATACTTATTGATAGTTAGTGCATTAGCCACAGTAGATGCCAGTTGACATGACCCCAGTTTGGACAAGCGGAGGGGAGCATCAGCATAAAAGCAAAAAATTTACTTCTGTGGACAGGGTCAGCAACAAAAGATATTTTAGCCACTTAAAAAAGCTCCACCTACAAAATTACATATCAGTTCAAGAGTGCACTATATTTAGAATCTAAACTCAGAGTTTTTTTAGGTGGCTTAATGCCTTTTGTTGCTGACCCTGTCCACAGCAGTTCCTTGCTTAGCTTCCGTGCTGGTACCCTTCTCTGCTTCTTCTAAATGAGAGCATGTTGACTGGCATCTAATGTAGGTATCACACTGACTGTCCTGATTAAGTACTTCAAACAACCCCACTTCAAATAATCTGAACTATCCCTTTAAGTACAGGGGGAAGTGGGGAAACAATTATAAACCCTGCAGTGATTCCTGGACTAGGGAAATGCTAATAAGCTGCAGACGGACATGCTGCCAGAGGGCCATCGGACACATGCCAAAGGGTGACCAGTGGAGTATAGTCTCTGAAATATCTTGTTAGAGTCATAGTGAGACTCCAAGTGTCTACCGCACTCTGGTGTTAATGAAGGCACAGCAGAGTGAATGTGAGGCCATTCTGCCTCTGGGCTAGAGGATGCCACTGCTGATTGTGACCAATTACAGTCAATAGAGCTGAAAATAAATAATGGAGCTCTGTGACACTGTTTAAAGAAGTTTTCTCAACGCTTGCCTCCAGTGATTTTTGCATTGTCAGCTCTGCATGGGCTGTTTTTCTAGAGGTCAAAGCAGCTACTTTGTATACATCTAATTTAATTCATTTTTCCAGACATACATTTTGGAGATATTTTATTTCTGTAGCCAAATTATCCAGTCAGTCACTGTTTAATACACCCAGAGATAGTGAACCCTATTTAGTTGGTTGATGCCAGTAAAAAAATATGGCAACATATTTAAACTAAACTGGCGGTTCAATCTAAAATCCTCCAAATCCTCTGAGCAACAAATTTAGGTCCAGTTCTCGAATGATTCTTGGCAACAGTGCCAATTACATTCAACCACGCTGTGATGATCAATGCTCACCCTCATCCACATTCAGCAGGTATAAAGCTGGTTACCTCTCCATCCATATAGATAGCCAGTAATAGACCAAAGGAGACATGCTGAGGCCACTTGTGGAGAAGTAGCAGCAGCTCTCAGCCAACACTGAACATTAATGACTTGAGATGAGTATTAACAAAGTGATTTATGGCTGTGTTGAGGTCAAGATACGTAAAAATAGTCATATAAAAAGATTATGTATTACAAACAAAACAATAATCAAACTAGTAAATATTAAAGACCACATCCTTGTTACTACCAGAAGTATTCTACACAGTAGCAGACCCATAATATTTCTGTCAAAGTTTTTAATATGTGCAGAGACCAGTTGCACAGCTTTTTTTTACCCAGCAGGAGGAGCAGTTATTATAGCTAGAGTAGGCAACATGATTTTGGTATCATTGAGAAATAATTTCAAAATAACTTTTCAAAATGTTGTAAATCAAGTGGTCTGAGACAGAACATCAATGTGATCAGATCTGGCTGACCACACCTTGAAGTAGTCTGGCTTGCATTTTGTTGGATTTTAAGTGGGTATAAACATATCTGGATACAGATCGCATTTTAATACCAGATGTAAAAAGGGTGAGAGACTAATATTTGTAATCATTTATCTATCGGGCCACATACAGTATGATCTTATACTTTTTTTCTTTCATATCTGGGGATGGGGTGAAAATATTGCAGTGCCCCAGACCCTCAACACCCAAAGACCCTCTGCCAGATCCAGAAATCTGGGGGAAGAGACGTGACTGATTTGTACTGAAGGCTGTCACACATTGGTTTATCTGCGAATGTGTTTTTTGTGAAGGAACCACCATCTCATGATGACACCCTGCAACTGAATGAATGCCACTTAATTGGGTGTGTTTACTGCGGAACCTAGACACGCCTTGTCAGGCGACAGGAGGCGGGGATGGGGGCTCCCAGTGGCTGGATAATAGCTGAAGGCTGGACCCCAGCCGGCTAGCAGCCAAAGAGTCTCCGGGAGATAAACACTCATGAATAAGATTTGTCACACTTTGTCAAATTTGTCTAAAACACAACTCACAAAATGGACTCCGTGTCAAATGCAGGTTTTTGGTGGCTGAGGTTTAGCTTGATGGATTAAACAACCAGTTACTTTGTACTGTTAAAGATAAAAAATAGATGTCATTTGATGCCATATCTTATTTACCACAAAATTATCCAAAAAATGTCAATTTTGTTGAACAGAAAGGTAAAAGGTACATAGGTAAATAAACTTGATATTTTATATGACTGATTGCTAGACATTTGACTTTCCCTGCATCAGCATCACTATAATGCTTAAATCAGCAACAAAATGTGTTTGAGGTCAAATGAAGAGGTAAAAGAGGTTAAAGAACTGGAAGTAACAACTGTTCTGTAATTGTAATGTAAATAATAATGCCTTACTTCAACCCATTAGAGGGAAATAACAACAGCACAGTTGCCACCTAGAATTTATGGCTACAGGAATGACACTGCATTACCTGGTAAAGATAAAACATGGTTTGAATATTGAGTGTGTGACCTTTTCTCCTTCCTTCCCCAATGTGTCACACTTCCTCCCCTGCGTGTTACCGTCCAGGCACAACGCGGACATCTGTGAGCACTGAGCAGCATACCTGAGCCAAGGGAGATGTTGGTACTCTCTTCACTCTAATGTCTTTTAATACAGACTGACCTCTGGAATTGTAGTCTCCAATATGAAAACTCTCGCCCAGAGCTATTACTAAGTGTAAGTTTTAGAGTTTCTGCCTTAGGCTGCACACATCAGGGAAGGGCTGTCGGACTGTGCTTTGCTTCAATATGGATGACTGTCTGACTCTTTCCTCTTACAATTTTTAATATACTGCAGTATTTAGATATAAGCTACAGTTAACGATCTGTGAGGCCAGAGTTGAATATTTAGTAAATTATGGCCTGGGCCTCTGGACTGCCCAGGAATAGTTTTATGTAATTAATGTAGTTTGCATTGGTCTGTCTATGTAATCTGTGTGTCTGCAGCTCAGCAAATAGTCTGAAGGTCTGTGTGTTCAGAGTGATATTCGCAAATTCAACACACACGATCAGCCAGCAGGAGAGTTCATTTCACTGGTTCCCCACTGGCATGTGACGCACACACAGCCGCACCCACACACACACATACATACACACACACTGCCTGCAGGTAATGCCAGAGGTAGCCAGCATTCATCTCATTTGTGTCTCATCTATCCGCTGAATCATAATAACCATAGAGAGGCAGACTCATGGCAGGGAAACAAATGGGGAGAACCACCCAACCATTTGGTCAAATTTAATAAGGAGGATGCAGAGGAGGGCAACTTTTGTTTTCAAACAATCTTTTTTGTTCCTGGCACAGCAGCCGGAACTAAAATATATTAGTTTGATACATATTCCCTCCTTGTATCTGCTGGAAAAACTGGATTTCAGTGTTTCACTTTCAAAAGTTTTAGCGAAATAGATTCCTTTGGAAAATCCTTCTTGAAGTAACAACTGTCTAAAGACATTTCAGCAGAAAGAGTTCAAAGTGATTTAATAACAAATTTAATCACAAACAAGTAAATGGGCAACAGAATCATGTGAATAACGAGGTAGTCCAAAAAACAGAAAACTAAAATTGGCAAAATCCAAAATCCAAAACAAGGTAAAAGTCCAAGGACAAGGAAAACACAGGCAGGGCTGCGATTCTCAACATAGAGGACAACAATGACCTGACAGCTAAGGAGGGGACAGACACATGACTGACTACAAAGGAAAACTAATCAGGGGAAGGTTAAAACAATTAGTGATCAAAATAAAGAGGGAAAAAGATACCAGAACCAAAACCAGATACCACTAAAAACCCCAAACCTCAACAGATTTAAAAAAAAAAGTGAAACAATTTGTATGCACACAATGCAGCTGCCACACACAACACGAGAGGAGACTGTCAGGAATGCATTTTTAGCACGGAACTCCAAAGATGATTTTACTGCACAGTCAAGAAAGTCGCAACATTACTGTGCAGTGCAGGCTGCACAACCAAACTGTTTTCTGCATCAAAAGACTCCACATCTGATTTGAAGAGGCACCAAGAGGTAACATTAAGTTCTTTCTTGTCCTGCTAGTGTGCTCTGTCATGCAAAAGTATAATTTGGTTTGACCTGCTCATTAGTTTGGCTAACTATTACATATCAATACACGCAATACATTTCAGAATTACTGATATGTATTGCTAATTAGCCACAAATACATTTATCCAACTCACATTATATTCTTTGGAAGTGTGTCTTGTGCATAAGGCGCTCCACTGTTTGTTGCCAAGGGATGGTAGCACCTGCCTATATGCCTCTTTAGCATGTTTCTTGACTTGAGTAATGATGGAATACATAACAAATTATATTTCAGGGCATGTACTCAGTATCTGTAGTGGAATACACTTTTCAAATGTGTATGAAGGTCAATGAATGAGAAATACAGCATGCATAAATCTCTGTTAGCCTCTGAGAAACTACACTCACACATGCCAGAAAAGAGCCATGTTAGCCTTAATAATTACATTTACATCCAGTAAATACCCCTACGTTTTTCTGCGGAGGCTGATATTTAATCTACTGCCCACACGTTAACAACGCTTCTAAGTCCCAAGCTACAGCTTTCATGTGAGCTTGCACTAACAGACCATGATGTCAGGATTGAAGCTAACCCTGGAAATAGCTCCATGTTACTGAAGGGGCTAGCTTTGATCCTCCTGTGTGCATTAGCCATGGCTCTATCTGGTTCAGATGACAGGCTGTAGGCTCGGTTATCTCTCTGCCCCATTCTGACATCTCCGCACTTCTGACACGTGTGCTGTGCTAATTGCACTAAACATTACTGTATACCAGAGCTAAAGCATCATTTTTACTGTGGTAGGAACTGTGAGAGAGAAAGAAACAAGTTCTGTAACTGTTGTTGTCAACCAACCATTAAATACAACATTTGACACGTCCAGTAATGAAGAAAAAAATGTGTCCTTAGTAAATCGATGTGTGAATGTGTTTTGTCCAGGTCTCTATGCCCGAGTGGTCACAGTGGGAGGATAGTTATGGATCAGGTTTGGAGAGAGGGTTTTGGCTGAAACTATAGTAAAAGAACAAATCAATACAATGAAAAGACAGGAGGGATGGAAAACAGACAGACTTCCCTCAGAGGCAACACTTTCTGTGTGTGTGTGTTTGTGTGTGTGAAGACAAAAGTTGCCCTGGGTCTTGGACACAGCTATATCCAGGCTAACAAGGAGGATAATTTGTGTCTAGTGTTTGTAGTGAAGTTTAATCCGTTCATGACAGTTTTCAGTTTTCTACGATCCCTGGCAGCTTGAACTTCTCTCGAGAGACAACATAGACAAGCAGATTAAAATCAAATTTAGACTGCTGATACATTCACCTGACCTCTCGTTTTTTTTTTTTTTTTTTTATCAGCCTCTTCAGCCATGCAAAATGTACCAAGAGAACAATGTTTTATCGCTTAAAATGAACAATCATGACATGACTTCAAGCCAAGTCTCTGGTGTTATTACACTTGAATACTCTGGAGCTTTTGATCACATTACACAATCTTCCTGAGCAGATGGAGCTTGCCCAGTTGTCAGTGCAGGTGTTATCAGCCCGTTTCCACCACAGGAACTTTCCCCAGGGGCTAGGAACTCAATGTATTTCCACTGCAGGGACCAGGGTCTAAATTAAGCTCTGGGAACATTATTTTATTCCCTGAAAAGTCCCTGCAGGGAGGTAGTATTTTCCAAAAGTACAAGAATTTGGGGGGTGGGGCTTGCAGCGCTGAACATTTTATTTCAGCAACCATATTTTTAATATCTGCTGCTGCAAACCAGTTCATGTGTTGTTATGTTCACTGTGCTGCAACATATCAACATGCAGAGGAAAACACAGACTAGCATTGGCATAGCACAGACAGACTGGCTACGAAATCCAGGCATGACATTATCCACTGCTTCTTTTTGGTTTGTCATTGTATAGTTGTACGCAAAGATGACATGGAAAAATAGCTGTCCCTTTTTCATTTGTCAGTGGACTAATTTGCCTAATCATCGTATCCTGGTGGGCTGAAGAAACCTTTTAGTTCCGAAACACAGCTATACATGCTCAATTTTTCAGAGCACTTTCACACTTGATCCTGAACAGAATAAAGAAAACGTTGATCTGCTGCAAAAGATTGTAAACACCTGAACAGCTACTAAATGGACCTTGTAGTGAGATTTTTCTTCTTTTGTCTACTACTGTTTCTGAGATCAAGAATGAACTGTTTTATCTCAGCTTTTCTCAAGTCCTTACTGCTCAAAATGTAAATTTGAACATTTACAATCTCATGACAAAAGAGCAAAGTATGTATATCAGCTGATGCAATATATCATGCAATATGATCAAAAGCCCCACAACACCTATGAGGACCTTATGGTAAATTACACTACATGTTACGTAATTTCCAGTTGAAGTCACCTGAATAAGAGAAGGTTAATTAAGCTCAAAGGAACCACTGTTACCGAGACAATATAACAAGCTAAATAAAATATATGAAGGGCAGGAAACAGACTGATGATCAATACAAGTAAATTTATGTGCACTTATGCACAAAATACAAAGTCATGCACCTTTTATCAACCCCTTCACACATACAGACACACACTCATGCTATGACACCCCACCATATGGTGATGTGGTGGCAGAGCCTGAGGGAGAGCAGAGCTGAGCGGCAAAACATTGAGTGGTGCGGGGAGTATTTCATGTCTGTCTGTAGGCTGTGACATTAACAACCAAAGGTGATTTAACTTCCTAATTCATCCACCTCCTATATTTATGAGCCAGCAAGGCTTTTTAGCAAGCGCTGATGGATCTCTCTTGCTCTTTATTCTCCACCCCGGAGGATGTGGTAGCAGCATAAAAACTGAGATGAGGGGGCAAAGGAGGTGGAGAAAAGTGGTAACAAAATAGTGTTGCAGAGGTGTGACAGGGTCATGGTTTGTTGCTGAGTCACCCAGGACAATACATTTCATTTTAGAGAATTTGTTCCCTGTTTCCAGCCATCTCTGTCTTTCTCTTGCTGTGTCTTCCCCAACATCCTTTTTCTCATCATGAAGTGTCTTTCTTATCTCAAAGTTATCTTCTCCTCAAATTATCAGTCTTTCTACAAGGTTTAGGCCTGTGTATACCCCTCCACACACACACACACACACACACACACACACACACACACACACACACACACACAAGGCTGGGTGTCTGGGTAACTCTTGTCTCTTCCCCCCAGTGTCGCTTAACTTCCCGACGTTTGGCCTGAAGGCTGCTGTGATCTTCACTTCAGACTCTTTGCTCGTCATATCGCCTGGAGAGCAGAAGTGTCAGGATCTAACAGACTCCGAGTACACACACGAACACGCATGGAGGCGTATACACAGTTATTCATCTAGATTGTGTGTGCTGTTTACCTATTCTATAACGGCCTGTTTGGTACCATTTAGAAACCACAAAGATGAGGCTCCAATGATTCACAGTTTTAATTTGGACTAAGCTTACATCAAACACCACTGCCTGATTACTATTTGATCAAACCAACAGATTAATTCCTTGAGACAGTCCTCACAAGGAAAACAGTGGGATTAGCCAATTCCCAAGGGAGGAAATATTGTGACGTTAGTCCACAGTCAGAGAAGGTCTGGGTGTTTGGGTGCATCAACGAAATGTCAGCCTTTGCTTCCTACAAACTTCCTAACTAAAGTCAAAGTTTGTTTGATTATTCCCTGATCTTAAACAAATGACTATTGCAGTCTGAACAATGCCCCTCCCCGAAAGCTATCTAAGTTGTATTTGTGTGTAGACCAAACCAAACTCTCACCAGCAGGCCAATGGAGCAGTCACACGAGAAAACACAGAAAACACTATTACAGGTCCATAAATTCCTCGTAATTTACAAATAGTTTCCTTTTAAGTCTATAATTACATGTAACTGTGACTCTCTAAATGAAATTCTACTAGAAATCAATAATTTTGCAGCCTGCTCCCACTTTCAGCATGTCAAATAGTGGAGCTTGGTCAGTGCCCCTAAACGTTTTAAACTATGACACTTAAGATACTCTTTTAGCATAATTTCTGGAGCTGCCTCTTTAGCCTTGTGTTTTGATGTGCCATTAATGTCAAATAAAGAGAAAAATAAAATAAAGAGTAACAAAGCCCGTTTTTGGAGGAGGTGGGTGGATGAATGCATCAAACACAGGAATTTCTCCTGAGGTTTGTATCCCAGGTGAAACCGAAAGTCAACTTTGACTTCTTTCTAAGTTACTTAACTTACAGAAGTTACATGTGCTATAAACTATGCAAGTAATATTACATATGTTAATACAAAACATGTTTTTTCCTAAACCTAACCAAGTACTTTTTGTGCCTAAACGCACTAAAATGCTGTAGTTTTCGTGTCTGTATTTTGACAGTCTGCTCGAAAGCACATACTTCTAGTATAGTCCTGCATGCAAAACTGTCGCTACAGGGCCACTAACCAAGCTGCTGTATTTCATGAGATGGGAGTGAGAATGCATTGTAATTTTGATAATAATTACTAGTTGTACCTCAGCACAGGTAATTGAGGCAACTAAAATAACAAACTCTCAAAAAAAGTTTTCCCTGCAATTAGTACCACATGACGCAGTTCTTTCCAAAACGCTTATCAGATTAGAATTGACTTTATTGGCCAAGTATGTGTAAACATACAACAAATTTGATGCCAGTGTTCGCTGCTTTTAGTGCACTTGCACACAGTTCCAAGAATATTTTTTAGGAAGATACACATGTACATGCACATGACATTTTTTGGAGGACAGTTACAAAAACCCATTTTGTTGTTTAATGTGGAGAACTTGTTTCAATTCCATTTCATCCCTCTTCCACTGTATCAATATTTAACAGCGATGGGATCATTTTCACTGACATGACAAGCATGTGTGCAGCAAACAACACCCCTGACAGTTGTGACAGTGTCTGTACGTGGGGTATTTTTCATCTATTTTCTGTCTCAACAGGTTCCACATCACTGATTACTGTCAGTGGATAATGTGTTATGTGTTTTGTCGAGGTGAGACTGCAGGATAGAAAACAAACGCTGTAAGCATTTTTCTTCTTGAAGCAGGGAGATGGGAACTCAGCTTGAGGTTATTGGTATTTACTCTGAGTCACTTTTTTATGATATGACCAACAAGCCATTGAAATCAGAGTGGTAAACAATGAGTAGAGAACACCCAGAGAGTGAGCTGCAAACCCTTGGCATATTAGAATTAAATGAGATTTGCTCTTGCTGCGATTCTCGCTCCATTTAATACAGTGCATGGTACCCCATAATACAGACCTGAGGCACTCACTATTGTCTTTCCGACTTTGTCAATTTTCATTGTTAGACTCTGTTTTGAAGGTTCCATTAGTTCAAAAATATTCTTTAATTATGCCTGCAGTTGTGGTTGAGCATAATAATCAGGCTTGACACTACTCAAACCTGAGCCAAGTCAGAGCCACTGATGCATTTAATTTGGCCAAACAATATTTAAAAACTTTTGCTATAAGCTCCTGTATATCATATTTTAATAGATTTCTATATTGTTAATGTGTGTGTGTGTGTGTGTGTGTGTGTGTGGCCTAACATCTTTTGTGCACATACATTCACAATTTTTGAAACATTTTTTTCAGTTTTATACCAACTGCTGACCCCAGTCCTCTTAACTGGCTGGCAGGGGCTGCAAGTCAGTAACAACTGCTTGGCTAAAAACAAGGCTTACCTAGTTTGCAGGCCTGTTGTAGCTCCAAAACTGACAAACACAGAAAGGTTTCATTATATTTTAAACCAGAGCACCTGCAGATTATCCAGATTATCCAGGCACAATATTCACTATACACTTAAGTTAGGCACAATATGAGATGAATAAATCCCCATCTCTGCTACACATCAGTGTAGTCACCATACTGGAGCATCAAGGTCCACTAGTAAAGAAATGGAAGATGCAGATTACAAAATGTAACTGGCTTGAATCTGAAAAATTGAACATGGTACTGGTTACTTTTTGGAATTAAATTCAATTGCTGGGAACGATCTCATCAGCTCTATGCCAAAACATGAACTCTGAATACCTTCCAGTGCACATGCAGCTGAGAAACGAGCTGCTCCAGATCGCTCTCACTCACATCTCCTCTGTTGTTTCCTGCAACATGTGCGATCCCGCGAGATTTCTCGAGATTAAACGGACACACAGTCTGGAACAAGTGAAGGGTAAGAGAGATGGATTCTATACTGTTGTCAGAGATTAAACTGTCAATATGAGCCGGCCAGTGGCGAAAACGAGCACTTATAGTGAATCCATCTCCCTCATTAGTGGACCTACTTCAAAATGAGTTGTCCCCATCAATCACACAAACACACACACACATGCACATGAGGACACAGAGCCCAGGTTTAAAAATACCAAAGTCCCCCTTTAAATTCACACAGTTAGGTAGACCCAGGACACTGGATTACAATAACATTACACTATTCTGTACATCTTAAAGAAAAGTTACACTCTCTACAAAACACTTTATTAAAACTTTGCATACAAGCAAATGAAAGTTACTGATTCATTACAAAATCATCTGTAACTCACTTAATTCTGAACCAATTTGTTGTATTTGATGCCATAAATGTCTTACTGGCTGAGATTCTACACAAACTAGAGGACTTGTTCTATTTTTCAGGTTAACCAATTTAATGTTAAACAAGCCTTGAACAAAACTTGTTCCAGCTCTTTCAACAACTCTTACATGTTGGGACTTTTTGTACATTAAAAGAAAGCAAGTGTTAGGTTGCATTTTCTGCTTGGCCAGGTCACTCATACCCACAGGCGATTCTGAAAGGGAAGTGCTCTGTATGCCTTAAGGTGGACTACATTTCCTCAGGCAGACAGTACAAATCTGATACGTAGGTTCAGTTTACTTTTGTTCACTCAGTTTTGTAAACATACTGTAAGGTTTTTGGAGATGTGGCAACTAATGACAACCAAAAACCAACTTAGCACATCTGCACAGATGCAGTATCATCATGTATTGGGAATGGGCTCATGTCTCTGTTTCGGTTTGTCATTATATCCAGAAATTGCATGGTGATGGTGCATGTAATCCTGTAATCCAGATCTGTTTTACTGTCACCCCTCCCTCTATCTATACAGTTTATTTCTGTGTTGTGTCGTCTAGTTGGGTGTCTCTGCCACTTTGACCCTCCCGTGCTCCTGTGGACTGCTCGCGACAAAGAGGCGCTGCCTGCTTTTTGAAATAATCTCTTTGACTGCCTTCACCAGATAGTGCATTACAAATACACCACTTCAAAATACAAGAACCCAGAGTGAAATAACAAGTGAACCAAGTCTTCACAATACTGATACTGAATATGGTTATCTGCTATCAAGGACACTCATGTTTACTGTTTAAAGGGGTAATACACCACCACCAGGTACCAAAGTGTGATAGTGAATGTGTGTTAGTCTTGATCAGGCCTGTATGTTTTCACACTATAATATTGCTGTATTAGTAACTGGCCCAGCCCTTCTACACACACCAGGCATTTTTTTTATTTTTTATTTTTTGCTTCATTCTCTGACAGGTTGGACGCAGACACAGCTCTGGGCCCAGCTATGGACCAGTACCTGCGGCAGTGGCATTGGCCAGTCTGCCAGTCTGTTTGGCAGATCCTGCAGTCGCCATCTTCCCTTGTGAATCTTCTCTTTCTGGTCAAACAAGCCCGCCCTGCTGCCACTGAAGCCAAGTAACATTAGTCCTGGCTGCATCTATCATTTTTCCAGGCTTGGTGCGTGTGTGGTCACCAGCTCTGTCCACTCTGCCTAGCCCAGAGACATGGTGGCATACGGCGGCTCCCAGAGAGGAGCAGCAGCAGGCTGAGCAGGAGGGACTGCAACAGCCAAAGAGGTTGGTGTGTTTAGCGGGGACAGTTCAGTCTGCTATATCAGTACCACACCTGGTGGTTTGTTAAACCAGCTGCAAGAAAAGCTACTGTAGTTGTCATTCGTTGTCTTATGCCACTGAGGCTTCCATCATGTGGAAGTGGGACTAGTTTCATCTAAACTGGGTTGGAAAAATGACAGGCACATCGGTTTCACACAACTGGCTTTGGTTGTTTCTTTTCGGTATCCTAAAATATGTCTCAAGCAGCTCTGTGCCACTGTCCTCACCAACTGCTGGTGTTTGACTCTCGGCCGTGGTGGTCTCTTCCTTTTCTATACAATCCTGGCTCATATAAGTCGGCCTGACTCTTCGAAGAGTCAGGCATACAAAAAATGCAAAAGTAAAATCTACAAATGAGCAGGGGGATCTGTGGGTGCAGGCGAGATGGAGGGAAGTTAAACATTGGTCATTTGCATATACAATCCACATTGTAATGATACATAGCTGGTTGAAAATTTGTTTAGTTTAAAAGAATTGCGGGCAACTTTTCAAACCAAGGCAGGAACCATAAAACTGTTTGGTGGAAATAATCTAATGGGACAAAACATTTAATTTCCTCTGAGGATTCCTGCAAAGAACTATGTAATTTGATACAAATAAAAGCATTGTACTGAGACTGTTATTTGAATTAAGTTAGTTGTGCTGAGTTGCTTTTTAGAAGAATTTCCTTGTAAGAACTGCTCCATTTAAATACTAATAAATATTCAGCCTTTGTTCATCTATTACCTGAAACATTAACTTCCATATTGAACTGTATTCTTACTTTTAGGCAAATTTGGGGTACTGTGCACCAAGTTACACTACTGGCTAATTGAAAGTAATTATCTGGACATGGAACAATTAGTATTGGATTACATGCAGTACTTATTTCCAATTAACTCCAGGAAAGTAATTTTACAGGTACATTTCAGTATCTACGCAGGAAATTATAGGAAACTATGGGACCTGTAAAATAAAGTAATATTTCACCTTCATTAATATAAAGCAGAACAAAGTAGTTTACTAGCAAGTTTGTATCACCAAGTGCATCACCACCAGTTATTGAACTTGGTGGAGAGGTTACAGTTATCACTGGGCACTGAGATCCATGAATATTAGTTTGATTTTGATTTGAAATTTAAACACACATTAAATATGACTGTGAGACTTAATGTTTGGAATATCAAGTGTAGCTCCAGCAGCAAAACCTCACCTTTAATCCTCTGACTGAGACTCAAATCTGCTTGATATGCTGTTGGTCATACTGAGTCCCCAAGCCCCAATCTCCAATCAGTGTTTAAAAGGACATGCCCCCGGTGCCTGAGACAATATTATCTCCAAACCTTTAAGACCCAATCTGATATCGGCCTCTGGCATAAAAGCTACACCTCTTATCCCACCATACATTATGTAAATCCTTGCTTGGTGATCCAGGGTCAGCTGAGGGCAGTGGCGGGAGACATGTGGAGCCCTGCAGGATCCGATGTGAGTTCAGCAGATGTCTGGTTAAACCACCCACAGGGCAAGCAAGGCTGTCTGCAAGATATGGCCAGACTGACCTCCGAGCTGCCCGTCACCTTATCTCTCTCCACAGGGACAGCACACACACAAACACACACCCTATTTCCATCTCCATGTATTATTCCATTTTCAGTGGAAGCTACTCCTTTTACACTTTATATTTAGATGAGATTCATGTTCAGCTTTCTTACAGTAAGTGAAAGTGCTTCATCTTCTAGATCACCAACATCTTAAACAACCAATGAAAACAGCTGTGACAATAATGTGACGATGGAGGAGGATTGGAAAATAAAAAGAGAGGATTTAAGTGAGATAAGAGAGGTTGGTGTACAGTATTGGTTTTTGAAAAGCAGAGTTTTGTGTACATGACACAATATAATTCAGCTGTGTGAACCAGATTAGGAGGGCTGTTCTATCATAGTGAAGCCAGGAGAGAGAAGAGGTGAAGCTGAGGAGAAAACTAAATTGCCCGTGGAAGCAAAGAACAAGGTGTTCAGGCCTGGACCCAAGCCAAGAAGTATGGGGGGCCTTGATAGCTTATATGTTGCAACAGGGATTTGAAATTAAATTTCAACAGGCACTCAGCACCTAGTGATGGGGGTTTCGGAGGGGACAACAGTAAAGGATTTGGAAAGGTTGAAGACAAAAGATTTTTGTAGCATTGTAGGTGAGTTATAGAAGCTAGAGAGAAGATTTTTGGGGGCCTGGGTAATGAGACGCTCTGGTAAGACAGATAGGTAGTGACTATGGCTAACTCATTTCAGCGAAACCACTGTGTTGACAATGCAGGGTTGCCAAGCAAAAAAAGCCACAGCAAAAACTTTTACCACCAAACAATTCAATATTATTCTACATTAGGGCTGGGGGATATCTTAAAATTTTCCAACTGGTCACCCTCAATCCAACAACTGACAATGGCTGATATATTTGCGCAGGTGTTTGTCCCCGAGCCCCGTTTCACCTGGGAGCTGACATTACTTTTGTTATGTTCTTGTAAATAATCAAAATAAACTCACAAAATGTCAAAAAAGGAAATATCTTTGCACCCGTGTTCCTTATTAAACAGAATAATACACCTGTACACATTCTTAAATCATGTTCCAATCTTTTACTGAACTAAATTGACCTTAATCGCCTTGTTAACTCAGTGTAAAGTACATCTGTCAAACTCGACAGAAATAAACAAAATAAAACTCACCAAAAATGTTGTGGTTAGTCTTTCCACTGTTCCAACAATCACCAACTCTGTTTTGGTAGGAAAAAAGTCCTTAATTCATTGAGTTAGATGTGAAAATATTCTTGCTCTACAGGCTGTTTTCCTCCCACTCATTCTCTGGCTAAGTGGGCGTGTATTGTGCCGCTTAATGAGCATATGCAGCTTAGCAGGAGTCTCAGACAGACAGTCTCAGACCATTAAATTAGCTAAATAAAATTATGACAACCCACCCCACCCCACCCCCAAAAAAACAACCATCCAGCATTCAACTGCCCAACCCTCAAGTCAACTTAATAACTTTTACAGAGTTATAAAATCCTCTCTCATAACACAGCCTCATTTGAATGCAGTATTTTTTTTTAGAATCTTGTGAAAGGAGCTGGTAAACACATCTCAGAAGAATCAAGCATTTCTTAAAAGCTTTTCTAAACATACAACCTCTTTTCACTCACATGTACTCCAACTATAACTTTTTTGAACACTCAAAAACAATAAGATAACAGGGCACCTAATGTTGCCATTTGCGAAGCTTTTTCATGTCACTGTCGTCTGCAACTAACCTGGTAATGAAAGGTTGAATTTATGTACATATCTTAATGGGAGACAGTGGAGTGACACAGTGCTCAGTGGTTAGAACAGTTGCCTCATAGCAAGAAGGTCCTGGGTGTGAATGCCAGCTGGTGCAGGGCCTTTCTGTGTGGAGTGTTTGTATGGGTTTCCTCTGGGTGCTTGGTTTTGCCATCAAAAACACATATGTTATGTTAATTCTCCTGTTATTGCCCTTGACCAAGGCACTGACTTAGAACTGGAGTTGGTCCCCAGGCTCTGCACAGCTGCTGTCCACTGCTCCTAACACTCTGGATGGCTTACAGTAAATGCAGAGAATGAATTTCCTGTGGGGATCAATAAAGGATAACTTGACTTATGTGGCCAGACAGAAAAATGTTCTCACTATTTCGACAGCAACTGAATCTGAATACAAAAAGCCAATATTTAAAATGTTCCTCCAATAATAAACAAAATGATGACTCGCTCTCACTTGCTGCTCAATCTAATTTCGAACAAATGAAAAACAAACCCAGAATCTTTCACTAATTTCACAAATGTATGCAAGTGCGTTTGATCAGCCTAATTCATATGAGCCTTGACTCTGAGCATCAGCTTTATAATGAAGAGCGCAGAGACGGAGGAGAGAGGGAAATGCTAATATTTACTGCTGGACAATAAAGCTGATGGAGGACAAGACTGAAGCCACATGGAGAGCAATTATGGAAAGAATGTGATAATAATAACTAAACCTCTTTAATAAAATATGACTGCATGAAAACTGCTAACAGATGATTCTTACATGCTTTAATTGTATGTGCAATACATCAGTGTACCCTCCACTGTTCATTCACAGCTATCATCATGTATTTTTTGTCTGATGAACTTGATATGTCAGATAAAAGCTGTGCAAGAACATGCAAGCAGAAAAGAGTTTATTTAAGGAGGAAAGCTAGTGATGAGGAGAGAATAAATCCAGAGAGAGAAAAAGAGTGGGAGTCAGGGAGAGAAAATGAAAGAGAACAAAGGAAGAGGGACTATAATGAGGAGAAAAACAGATGAGTGAGGCCACAGACGTAATGCAGTGTCCTCTCTCTGCAGCAACAAAGCAAACTAACAGATAAGCTCTTGTAACTAAGGTACTGCCTATTTAATAAATTACCCTCCCTGAAAAGAATACTGTACAATGCCAACAACAACGCTATTCACATTAACAAAACACTGGTGGGGAAGAAAAGTAATTAAAGCGACTACACAAACAAGACAGAGACGAATTCTTTAATAAAACAAACAGGGGAGTGTGGAAGAACAGGTCCCCATTTAAACAGAGGTGTTGTAGTTTAAAAGCCTGTACCGCCTGGCCCAGAACTCCTCACACACAACCGAGACAATACAATCGAGAATAAAAACCAACAACACAATCCTGACAAGACAATAATAGAAATACATTAGTGAGATAGATCGTGTGCTCAGGAAGATAATATACCTCATAGCTCAATGTGATCAGTAACAGGCAAATAAACTTTGCACCTCATTAAGTCGAGTTAAGTCTCTGGAAAACTCATGCCATTTTTAGCGCATGTATGTAGGGCTTTTAAAGATGGCCAAACCTGATTGACCCTTTTCCCAATTGGTAGTACACAAGTTTTTCCTTTGTTTTTTTCTGATTTGCACTGGAAAGCCAAGACTCAACTCACGTGCAGGAGACCATAGATAAAGGCATTTTAAAAGTCTTTGTGTTCCACTCTCAGTACTTTTTCAGCTTCTAACTGAGTCTCCATGGTTTAAAATTGAGTTAATTGTACTTTGAGGTATCTGCTTTATTTTACAGTTTCATGTTTGCTTTCAGTTATAAGAGTGCCGATAAAAACCCCACATTTCCTGATTTTCATCATGAAAGTTTTTAGATAATACAATAATGGGAGACTTTTATTGTGAGTAATTTGTGGGAAATAAAATGTTTTTCTATTGTTTTTCATCTAAAGACAACCGCTTCTTCGATAAATACACACCATCACGCTGATGCAAACTTAGCTGTGTTGGGCTGATGCATCAGGTCGAACTGATTTAAGCCAAGCAGCACATGTGGATGGAAAAGGAGCAAAAGAGTGGCAGCGATTACAGATAGAGATGACAAGCCTTCATGCTGAAAAGGGGTGAAAAATAGCATGTCCGTGTGGGTGTCATGTTTACATCACAGGCAATCAGAGCTGGAGTCGATAAAAAGTCATTTGACCCAGAGGTGACTGCCGATTGCACCATTTCCCACTGAAAACAAAAGCCGCATGTGTCTCTCAGCGGGCTTTTTGTCCGGTAAAAGGGGCTTGATATACAGAAATTCTTTCCGCATTGTAATATGGGGAATAGGGATGTCACAATACCAGGAATTGAATAGTAATACCAGTACCAGTGAGTTTCAATGATTTTTGATATCCAATTTGATACCACAGTAAATAAAAACAAAACAATAATAAAATTCACCCATTGTTGTTTTTCTTTGCCACTTTAAATAAAAACTCTTCTGTGGTTCTAGGACAGAGGACTGACTGAGGGGCATATTTACTAAACCTGATGCATAAGTAATGCAAAAGTGCAAAAGGGATTACTGCTCCCACAAACAAATGAGTTAATCATTGACCTGCACTCAATGCGACCCACATACCACACCAACTTGAGACATTATAGGAAAATTGTCTGGGTCAAGCTGTGTGCCAGACAATCCTGTCAGAATGTCATGTTTTTCCCCCGTGCACAGTAGTGCGAAGATCTAGGCTATTAAGAAGATCTAGGCTATTAAATAAATAGATGAACTGTGTTCCTCTTGAGTCTAAAGTTTGAGAATTTTAACTATTTTCTTGCACTTGGAGCACCGATCAGCTGAGCTGACAGAGCGTACTGGAATCACTGCAGCCAGCATGTGTGTGTTTGAGAGAGAGGGAGACAGAGAGGAACATAGGAAGGTGGAAGGAGGACTGTTGCATACAGTGATTCTGGGAGTCATTAATACGACCATTGCTTTGCCCCTTGACCCGTCTGTTGAAACCCGAGGTGCTTTCTTTAAAGTCAACCCGAACCCCTGCTGCACATGTCACCATCTTACATGTGTAGTTGTTATTCAGTGATAGTGAGTGTTTTTCTTCTTCCTTTAGCATTTAACAGCAGACCATAGCAGTCGTAAGTGAACATGCTGGGCCTGTCATGGCCAGAAGAATTGCATCACCGGTACCTACGGTAAAAAATTAGTACTGCCACATTTTCAAAAGTACTTGGTATGTCATTTTTCAAGACATCACTAACGATCTACCTTTACTCTAGTATTTAATACTTTTTCTTTGTCTCATGGTACAGAGATGCTGGTAATTTTGAGAGGCTTGATATAAATGACAATCACTGCAATCGTAGAGGTGTTGCAAAGCAATCCACTAATCATCCCCATTAAGGTTTGTGAGTGTGTAAAAGGAGGTCAAGAGAAGTTGGAGAACCATTATGCACTTGTAATTAACATAAAGGACCTTTTCACTGTTACCTTGGCGAGCAGACTGAGCACACACCAACCTGAACACCCACACATGCGTGCATTTGATAATTACATCAGGATGCTGGCTTAGCTCTCTTAGCATGAGTATACAACAATCAGCCAGAAGAGGTTTAACCAATCAAGAATCTATTAGGCGACATAAGTGATGAGTTTACACTTCATCTCTCCTGTAAACAGAAACAGGATCTCGTGTGCCACTTAACTTCAGCAGATGTGAAAAGTAAAAGGTGACAGCAGATGATGTGGCATGAAGGCAAACTTCATGTCAACAAAATTCAGCATTTTCACTGCAGTAGATATTGATACTAAAACTCCATCAGGGTCAATAACACATTTCACAAGTTAGGATGTAAACATGGACACATTATCACATTTTATTCGTTTTTCCAAAAATATTGCTCTCAGCTATATGCAGGCCTATCTCCTAGAAATTACATTTATATATTACAGTTTTCCCAATTACGTTTGGTGTGAAACAGCATTGCTGTCTTGATTATGTTCACAGACAGTGTTTTGTTTTCTTTTTTTGTGAAGGAGACATTTATGTACCTAACCTGAGTCATAAGGAGGTGATCAGGGTGCTTGGTAGGTGTACAAAGTATCTTGTACGTCAAGTCCCGGCAGAGTTTTTCTGCATTAAACCAAGGCCATGACTTTCAACTAAGTGCTGTCAGTGGATGAACATGACTCTAAATGAACGTCAATAATGCTGTAGTAACTATGAGCGAATAGTGGATTGTAAGATCGGATTTTTTGCTTAAAAACAAATCAAATACATCAGTGAGTGACATTTTACTGCAACACCCATCCCTGCTGCTTAAACTTGACAAAGTTGTGGAAATTATCAACTGTTTTATGTTTTTAGGAACATACATGGATGGTGATGATGATGATGATGAAGGATGACCTTTACAGTAGAGCTGTACAAAGTTGCCCCCGAGGGTGACGCTCTCCTTGGCTGACAAAAAGATCTACAAGTATTCTATTCTATTCTATTCTTAGTATTAGTTGTATATAAACTTAATTTCTGGGAGACAATGTTGTAATACAACCTCTGCCCATTGTAAATAAAACATAATGAACACTTTTTTCGCAGCATGTGGCTAAGATTGGGGATTGGGTCCGTTTAGATATTGTCAACAGTGACTTTCTTTTTTTAACATGTAAAAAGACCATCTTTCCCTAACCTTCAACATGGGGCTCTTGTTGCCTAAACACAACTGGACATGGGACTGCTATGCTTTGTCCACCCATAATTTAACACAGCCACCTGCGTACAACATGAGTCCAACCTCCTGTCTCTCAGAAATTATGCCTACATTAATTTGCAACAGTAAAATAGTTCTGAGGGAATCATGAGGAATAACTGATGTTCTCTATTAACATGATGAGGAAATAGCAAGTCACAAAAATGTTGATAGTGAACGAATCAGTAAAATGTTTGCTGACAACATATTTAATTTCTTTTCCATTATCCACTTGTTGTGACTACAGTCAGCAGTGATTTGAGGCATGATATTTATTTCTTAATGGTTAAGTGAAAAGATGATACACCCCCAACTTTAACCAAAGTGTTTTTGATGCAGGAGTCTGGAACTCTGGACTGTGGTGTTAAAGTCTTTTACTTTGTATGGTCTCCACTCACTTCAACCACCTTATTATATAAATGCATTGCTGCAAAGCAGCATGGTCAGAATTACACTGTCAGCATAATGCAATTGTGAAAACAATTTAGATATATAATCTACTGTAACACTAGACTATAAATGATAGATTGCCTGAGTGGCATACTAAATCCAAGTACTTCATTCACCGGAATTTAATGTTACTGCTGAACATAATCCAGGACGACATTAGATTTTCTATCAAAATGTAAAAATAATTTCTAGGAGAGAATTTCTACGATCTGTTCCATTGATCTTGTTCCATTCATCATTAGTCCCACACAGCAGAGTTTTGTTCTTTACATTGCTGGGTCTTACCAATAGTGAAAAGAAAAGCAAGCTGATTTACACAGCACATCTCACACACTGGGTAGCTCATAAGAACGGATAATATAAGACACTGAGACGAGGTGTTAAAATAATAGTTATGAGAACACAAAAGCAGCAGAGAAAGCTTAAAGAGGTTATAGTGAGTAACAAGCAGTGGTTTCCCCATTTTAAATTAAACGCAGACATTCATCAAATATGTTGGGGTCTAAAAAAGATGATCTCAGATGCTTTATTTTTTAACCTAATCATTCTCTGTACCACAGAATAAAAAAGGACAGAGTGGATTTACAAAGGTGTATCGTATCACTCTCTGATATGTGGCCAAAATTGCTTTATTATAAAAAAAGATACAACCAATGTTGTCTTCTGTCTATGTGGCTACCAATTTCCCTCTTCTCCCTCAGATATTTAATTTCTTTTATTTTTGTCATTATTACCCAGTCTTTCTCTTTCTCCGTATTGTACTTGCAGCTGTGTTTGCCCTGAATTTCATAAAAACAGAGCCCAACTACTTTTTATACCCAAACAAAACAGACCACAAGGGAGTCAGTAAACTCTGTCCTCATTTCTTTTCTGCTTTTCTCTTCCGCTCCTTCACTCTGTCTGTGTTCAGGAGAGCAAATACAGAAGAAAAGGAAAAAGTCACCAACAAAATGATGGACAGAGAGCTGCAGAAACAGAGGTAAAAAGAAAGATACAGTGACCTGGACGTCAAGCTTGACTAAGCAGAAACTTTTTACAAAATGGACAAAGAAAAACAGGCAAAACTCTCTCCATTATTCTCACTCTCTTTCACACACACGCACACACAGAAACACAAACCTCAACTCTTGCACTTTAGAAACAGAACTGACTGACCACACTATCCCTGGAGGTCCATGATGTACCTCTCTTCTTCCGAACGTGCCTCCATCTCTCTGTGTAACTTTTATATTCTCTCAGTTTCTCCGCTTCTCATTTCAATCCCCTCTGACTGAGTTAGACTTAATTAACCTTTATGAAAGTGGGAAGGGCAATATTATCACAATTTTATAGTCTGATTCAATGAGAGTTCTGACTGAAATTTGAAACTACATTACCATTTAAACAAGTGAAAGCCAATTACTTTAGAAATGTATTGGAATAAATCAAGCTTTTTAAAGTGGTTCAACTTTGCAGGTATAATATACTGGCTAGAAAGTTAAAGAAGTTAAAGAAGTTGAAATGGCTACAGCTGATTACTGATTAATCTGTTGATTTTCACACGATTAACTGATCAGTCATTTAGTCTATAAAACAGCAAAAAATTGCGAAAAATGCTCATTTTTACTTGAAAAATAACTTCAATGATTAATCAACGATCAGAATAGTTGGCAGCTACTTTTCTTTTCATTGGTTAGTTGATTAGAGGTGCAGCAATTCAGGAGAAAGATAGTTGATTGCTGAGTCTCATTTCGAGATCATCAAATAACAGTTTTGAAAATAACACTTAACAATCGACTGTGTAACCTGCCTGTTATTGGATTCGCCAAAGTCTCAGGGGCTAGAATTGGAGGAGCAGAAGCCTTGTGTTCGCTCAGACCACTTGAATTACAACATGCTTCAAGGTTTTTAAGGAACTTTTGCCAACAAATTCACAAATAAATTGCCTAAAATAAATAGCTTTAAAAGACTAACTAGGGCTGGAGGCTAGAAAACTTGAATAAAGGCTCTAAAATTTGAAGATTTGGTTTATGTACAGAAAAGAAACTACCAAAAAATATTTTTTTAATTATTACCTCGAAGTATCCAACAGTTAAAAAAAAAATATGGAGGACCAGTGTGAAACATCACTGTATTTCAGTCAAAGAAGAATCTATGGAACAGTTGTAGCAACTTCAAACTGTCGTTTGATTTTACCTTGATAAATATGATGTGTTGTAAAAAGGGTAGGTGTAGCTAGAATACAATCCAATACAATTCAATTGTCCATATGACTAGCATTATCTGGATTTATCTCAAAAGGTCTAAATGTAGTAAAAACCCAGCAGCCCACCAGAGGGTGATTCTAACATTTAAGTTTTAATAAATAAATGACTGGATCAATAGGGCAAATTCCCAAAACACTGTTACTTTGCTGCACAAGGATGTCTCGAGACAGATGAAAAGCTATTATCTCTTAAACAGGGAATTAATTAATTTAATGGCCCTGGGATAATTATAGACATTCAGTGAGTTATTAAATAGGCCAGTACGGACTGCTACTGGGGGAGCTTTTAACCGTAAGTTGTCATAAAAATGTTTATGCTTTATCTAACAGTTTGAAATACCTTTTATAATGTAAATCACAAATCACAAAAGGCTTCACAAAATAGAAGTTGGCGCTGCTGTGCACATACTGTATGTCAATATGTCATTCATGCAAACAAGGACAAAAGCTTCTTCAACAGATGGTGTCTTTCTCACACACAGTGTTGCTTCTCTGACTAGAACAGTACAGCCAATACAAAACAATTCATCATATATATATATATATATATATATATACACATATATATATATATATATATATATATATATATATATATATATATATATATATAT